>OMPJ01011009.1:0-12936 GCA_900312935.1 Carapus acus
ACCTTTGCGCGCGTCAAGCTCTCCAAGAGAATCCCCAGCGGCTGGCCCCGCCCCTTTCCGTTTCTTTTGACGCCCTCGCGAAATCATGACCCCTCCAACCGATGACGTAGGAGATTCCGCGATGCCCACTGCCGTAGGCAATAACGAGGGGCTGCGGTATATATGCCGCACCAGGGACCGGCAGCCGTCACTCGCTCAGTCGCTCCGACTCAGGAACCAGAGCATCAGCGGAGATAGCAGGCTTTACTTCGCCCCTGTAGGCTAACTCGCTTTGGGCTTTGGTTCGGGATGGAAACCGCTTCAATTTCGCGGAGCCGACGATGCTCCATCGTGTGCAACTGCAAAAGTAAGTTTTTGCCTCTCTTAAGGGAAATGGTGCGCTCCGTTTCTACAGTTTTCTTGCGGCTGCGAAACTTTTGTAACAGTGTATTTCATAGCCGGGGATGGAGTTTAAGGGCTGGATTTTGCATCAAAACACGATGAAATATTAATGCTACACTCTGATAGTCCACGAGAGACTCCGGGCTCTCTTGTGAAGTTCGCTAGATACGTGATTTGTGGATGTTGGATTGATGTGGCATCGTATATTTCGCAAAATTAGCTCGGATCTGTGTTCATCGTGTACTGAGCGATTACTTTCTTCAAACGGCGTAATAATTGGTTAATGAGACAAGTTGGACCCGCTGTAAAAAGCATCTCTGAAATCTGTCTGCAACCAAATGCCAGCACAAGTAGCGGCGCACCGATAGTTCTCACAGGGCATGCAAGTGTGCCGATTTCAGCACCGCGGACAGCGCCTCACCTCTCCCCTCGCCCGCTCGCCCTCTCGCCCCGCAGGCGGCCTCTCCCTCGGGCTGGTGGTGTGGCTGCTGCTCGCCAAGCCCAGTCTGGCCTCGGCGTGTCCGCACCAGTGTGTGTGCTACCCGTCGCCGATGACTGTGAGCTGCCAGGCGCAGAACTTTACCGCCGTGCCGGTGGGAGTGCCCTATGAGTCGCAGCGCGTATTCCTCCAGAACAACCGGATCACGGAGCTCAGAGTTGGATCTTTCGGCTTCGGAACTCAGGTAAAATCAGCACCAAATCAGCAGATTTAATAGAATGTTAAGTGCGCTGCTCGTCTGCCTGTTCTCGCTTCGTTTACCATTTGGTTTACTTTCCGGCTTAAGGTTCTGTGGCTGTTCGCAAATAACATCACGTGGATCGAGGCCGGGGCTTTCAGTGAGCTGAGGGACTTGGAGGAGTTGGACCTGGGCGACAATCCCAACCTCCACAGGCTGGAGGGGGGAGCGTTCCGTGGCCTAGAGAAACTCCAGAGCCTCCACATGCACCGCTGTCGGCTCACTGCCCTGCCTCATGACATCTTCCACAAGCTGTACAGCCTGCAATTCCTCTACCTGCAGGTAGGAGGTAGTATACAGGCGACAATACAAGGGTTTGCAACGAGGGCCACATCAGCATGGCAGTGGCCCTCTAGGGGCCAGATTTTAATGGAAATTATAAAGGAGGTATAAATGTAATTCAGTATCAAGTGGGACTACTTGTTTCAAAAAATCTAATTTAAAGTTTTTTCTCTTACAACTTACAAATATCCCATTTACATAGACGTAACAATATGTCGAGTCTTTGCTATTATTCAGTAGTTCAGCCTTGTACCTTTTTCCTCAAAAATCACCTGTTAAAAATCAGTGAACAAGTCAAGTCAGTTTAATTTGTACAGCGCCAAATCATAACGGAAGTTGTTGTTTATTGACAAAATCACATTTAATGCAGTGTGTCGGTCGGGTCAGCTGCGTCACTTTACCAGTAACATGATCCATGTGCATTGTGGGAGATGTAGTTTGTGGGTCGGTACACGTTTAAATGAGGGAGACTTGCATTGAAATAGTCATTGAAGTGCTCAGGGGCCAGATAAAATGATGCAAGGGGCCACATTTGGCCCACGGACCTTGGGTTTGACACCTCTGCAATAATACAAACAAATCCACTCCGTTAACAGCCAGAAACACTTTTGAACTGCAACTTCTCTACTTTCAGGAGAACAATCTTCACTTCCTGCAAGACGACATCTTCTCTGACCTCATCAACTTAAGCCACCTGTTCTTGTACGGCAACCGTATCCGCACCCTGTCCGAAAACGTTTTCCGCGGCCTGGTAAACCTCGACCGCCTCCTTCTCCACGACAACCGCATCAAGCAGGTCAACCGCCGAGCCTTTCGCGACCTGGGCCGCCTGACCATGCTCTTCCTCTTCAACAACTCCCTGGCTGAGCTTCCCAGTCAGACCCTGAGGGACACCCAGGGCATCGAGTTCCTCCGTCTTAACGCCAACCCCTGGTCCTGCGGCTGCGAGGCCCGCGCTTTGTGGGAGTGGTTCCGCGAGGCCCGCGTGTCCTCCTCCGAACTCATCTGCGCGTCCCCTTCCCAACGCCGCGGCGAGGACCTGCGTTTCCTCCGGGAGATGGACTTCGCTCTCTGCCCGCTGCCCGACCCAGGCTCCATCGCCGGCTCCACCACCACCACCTTCAGCACCAAGACGCGCTGGTGGTTCTCCAGAAACAAGCCTCAGTCATCCACCAAGGGCATATTCGAGAAAGCGTCGGAGACAGTCAAGGCCGGTTTGTATGGCAAAGGCCCGTCCACCACTACCTCGGTGGTCAAGTATGAGCTTGGGGAGGAGGAGCTGGCGCTGCCCAAGGTCGATCCAGAAGAGTACTGGACAAACTACGGCAACGAGGACTCAGGCGTCACAGTTCAATGCTTCGAGCTCGAATGTCCACCTGAATTCGACGTGCCTGCGTCCTCCTCCTCCCCTCTCTTCTCCCGTCCCTCTCTCCTCTCTCTCCTGGCTCTATCTGTTTTCACCATCTCCCCGAACCTCCACAGTCTCTTTGGCTGAATCCGACTCTTAGTCTCCTTCCAGTCTGTTTTAAAGGCTGCGAAGGTCCCTGTTTTAGAGACTCTACACCCCCTTTGCCCGCTTTCGCTGTCGAGCAATACCGAAGGCGCAGCGAGGGAGATGGGGGGGACGGTGAGATTCTGAATCTACCACCAGCAGGGCTCAACACTTTTCAGGGGTGCTAGGAGTTCTTCAGCCAAGGATTTATAGCTTTTAGTATTCTACAGGTGTGGCTTTCTGTGTCTCACCTGTATGATGTCATTTCATGGTTACACATGATTCCCTGCAATCAGGGCTACGAGGGCTGAGTCCATCGATAACAGTGCGATTTGATAGTAGTTGTCAATGATGCTGTTGATTTCATCACTTCAACTAAGTTAAAGCTAGTATCCACCGGTACTATAAAAACAACAAATAATTTGGTTGCTACAAATGCAACAATTGCTGTTAGAATCGGTACAACGTTGATATTGTAACCACTTAAAGTGTCTTGTAAATAAGTACCTATTGTTTGTGAGTTTAGACATGTGTGATCTATTCGCATTTGACGACTAAACTGTGAGGGCTAGTGCTTCTACAGGGCAGAGCACCAGGAACGGCGAGGCGGAGAGCGACGACGATGGCAGAGCGGGGAAGAGAAACAACAGCGCACTGTGAGGGACGGAGGCAGCAAAATAACAGAAACGAAGGCAGGGCAATTGCGAAAGAAGAGTGGGAGGTTGGCAGTCGCAGAGATGGCAAAGCCATTTAAAGGAACAGAGAGAGGGACGGAGAGGGAGCGGTGAGGTAAAAAGACAAAAGGGAGAGGGATGGTCAGAGGGGGGAGAGGAAGGGAGGGAAGGAAGGGAGTGTGTTCAGAATAAAGACAAAGCCATTGACAGCAGAAACAAGTCTCGCATGCCGCTGCCGCCGCCGCCGAACAAGCACAGTGCTGGCAGTGGAAGCAGCAACCTGCAGGAGAAGAGTAATAATTCTATTCATCAGTTGTCTGTCTATATATTTGACAAACAATCAATACATTTTTGTGTAGATCTGACGTCTCTAAGACAGTTACAGGAGCAGAACGCCTCTTATTTGGACGCCTTTGCCAATGTAATGATTGTTTACCCGATGATCTTGATAAAATACACTGAATATTTCCTCATACTTGCTGTTGTACCCTCCTTTCCACAACACACATACACATCACTTGTCTATTGATTTCGAGGAACGAGGCCAAGGCAGACGACAGAGAACTGGAGAGCGCCTCATTAGACAGCACAACGCGAGTAAATCCGTCCAACGGGAATAAAAGGATGGATCACACCGACTTGGCGTCACACCTACGCCCGGCCAGAAATGACTCTGGTGTTGATGGGCATCTGTCTGGGTGTGAGAGAGTGAGAGTGAATGGATGCACAATCTGGTAACGTGGCAAAAGGCAAAGACGTCAGCATATTTGTCACTTCCCCGTGTGACCAGCGACTTATGCAAGATGAACTGGCTGACATTCAAACACTCCCTTGCACACACACACACAAAAACACACACACACTGAGCAGACAACAATAGAGAAGATAATGAGAGCAGCAAAACAAGGGCAAACGTGGAGAAGACAAATCCCCAGAGGAGCACCTGAATTATTAATGCATATGGAATCAGGCAGGCTGCAAAAAAAAAAAAAAAAAACGCAGGAGCCAAATATGACGTCAAAAAACACCAAACAAGGAAGAAGCCAAATAAGGGCGTCGTCTTATTCTGCACCACGTGACTCCAAACGTGTCGGCGTGCTGGCCGCCTTTCATTTGTGGACCTTTTCTCCCCTCGTGGAAATCTCCCGCCGGTGAGAGCGGTAGAGAGAGTGACGTAAGCTTTGATGAATGCGAGAAGACGAAGGTCAGGGTCTGGGAATGAAAGTCTGTAAGGAGGAGGAGGAGAAGGCGCAGAGCGTGATATCCACACACCCACGTGGTGACGACATGCGAGCGCGTTCCTCCATAAACAGTCCTACTCATTCATTGTCCGAGTTGATGGCTACATTTCTGCAAAGATGTGTTGTGCTGCTGTGTGAACTTTGTGATGCTGGTGTGAAATTGTGGCAGACATATAGATGAAAACAATAAATTCAAGCCTGACTGAAAAAATTCTTACTGTGTTGTGGTGCTTATTCTTCAGCCTATGATGGAAAGTCTGTTGCACTCGTTGCACAAGGTCCACAGCATGACGCACACATGTCCACATTTCCAAATGATCCTTTCAAGGGCAAAACTCTACGCACAATGAGGGATACGCTATGCGTGCTGAGTGCTACGAACATACGAGAGCAGAAACATCAGAAAAGGCAAAAAACTCCTCATAGAACCACAACAGCAGATTAATGATTTCAGCATCGGCGTGGCACAAAAGGTCAGAAACGTCTCGGAACCAGACGGTGCTGCAAAACAGGTCAGCGTTAAAGTGCTTATGTCACTAGATCTGCAAAATAATGGAAGGGCCAAATGGAAAAACTATTACCCCCTTGGAATTAATGATATAGTATTATTATTTTTTTGTTTTTTTGTTTTGCAATGCAACTCCTACCAACAGAGCGAACATCTCCTACTTTATTAGCTTTTACCACTTTGTATGTCAGGCAAAAGTCAAAAAGTCTGATCTGCTGAACTTTTTAACAGCTCTGCGAGGTAAACTACATTTCCTCTATCATTTTTTCCGAGTACTGAGCAGAGCTTGAGCTGAAAAGTCAACACATTGAGTAGAAAGATAAACAAGACATTTACATCAACAAACAAGTCATCAAGCAAGACGATTTACAGCGTTTCATATTTGTTTTCAGCTTCAGTGACGACGCATGTTTGTGAGTGATGCTCTGGATCCACAGAGAACATAAAGTACAAATATTTCCTCACACATTCATACCAATTCAGACTGTAAGTGTTGATAGTAAAAAGACATCATAAAAGGTGGTGAACGTTTTACCATCTGTGTGTTTGCGTCCGACATCACTCTGCGCTCATGCACACACGCACACACACACACACACACACACATTAGGTTACCAGTCTGGCATGCCTATATAAGGACGAAACCAGCTTATTCTTCACAATCCCATTGGTTTCTTGGCGTCCCCGTTGCCAGAAAAGGCAAGAACAAAAAAAAAAAAAGAAGAAAAATCAATGACGCACCTCGCACAAAGCACACCAGTTGAGTGGAATTCATTGGATGATTCTCATGTCAATCGACCGTTGGGCTCAATTCGAGAGTTGAGCGGCGACGTCAATGTCGGGGGCGGGACGCAAATCTGTTGGTGGATGCTATGTTGAATAGATGAATATTAATGACTCTCGGTTTATCCACGAGGAGGAGGGAAGCGAAGTCGACAGGGGGAGGAAGAGGAGGAGGCTTGAGGTTTCTCAGTGGCTGCTGAAATGCGTCAGCACTTTGTCACAAGTCGCCTCCACCTGCTGGGCACCATACCTCACACTCGCGTAGACAAGCGCACACGTAAAACTGTCACGTTGCGGCCATTCTTCCAAATTCGTACCCACCAGCACAAAGAAGCAGCTTGTTTGCTTTAAAAATAAAGATTTTTTTTCTCAACTCCTTTGCAAAAGCATTAATCTGACGTCCCGGTCCTGTCATGCTCCCTTCATGGTCTCAGTATCCACTGTATATTCCCGCCTGTGGTTTTACAGCTCATGCATTCTGTGCTTCCACCCATTTCCCTCTTTATTGTCACTTTCTGTGATCCTTGTGCCTCTGAGTTGCGACCTGTCATTAGCAGGCACAGACTCGTGGACTCTCTCTCGCCCTTTCACTGACGGCAACGCGTGGCCGTGCCCTCTGCCGCTCGCTGCTGCATCTGACCGTCAGCCGGTGTGACTAAGCCCCCGTCGCTGCAGGGCTCATTTGTTGTGTCTCGAGAAGGAGTCCTCGTTATTTTCTTCACCAAAGAGATCAGAGCAGCGGCAGGTTGGCGAGGTGCGAGATGGCAGGAGGCGTTTTGATCTGATGTGTTGCTGTGATTACGGGTGCGAGCGACACAGAGATGAAACGTGGACCTCTGCATTCTCCCAGGAGCACGAAGACACAAGAACGAATGTGAGATACTGTAGATAGATAGATAGATAGATGGATAGATGGATGGATGGATGGATAGATGGATGGATAGATAGATAGAATATTCAGATTTGCAGGCCCAAGAGAGGACTGCGTGTGGATGTGGTGGCATTGCGTTTTAAATGTAGCGAACAAGCCTCAGCAGTGATGGTCAATATTTATAGAATGAAAGCACATCCACACACATCCACACACACACACACACACACAAGCACGCACGCACATACACTCATGGGCCCCATTTGCTTAGGCAGTAATTGGGCCTGCGTTATTGATCGCAGAGCAGCAGGAAACATTTATCAGACCACAGAGAGCCGGATGAAGGAGGGAGGAATCGAGGGAGGGAGGGAGGAAGGGGGGAGGGATGGATGGATGGAGGCATAAAGCGAGAGAAGGAGGAGGGTATTGCGTCGTTCCCTCATGTTTAAAAGCCAATAGATGGGCCACGTCTCTAGATGATCGAGCACTGGGTCAGTTGCTCTCCGTTGCAACCCCCCCCGGCCCCTCGATACGAGCAGAGAAAACTTCAATATCTGAATAACTGGAGTCCCACGAGGAGGTGTTCCAGTCATCAAACTGCTCAGCAGCAGAGGGAATACTGTAAACACGCACAAACAGAGGAAATGGATCATCCAGGCTACGCACAGGGCTCAGTGCCGTGCCATCATCCTGTTTCCTCTGTGTCTTTGTCTGCTGGCTGGACTTTGGTTGTTCGGGACAAAACTTCTCAAGCAAAGCATCCATGTCCTTCTACGTAACGAAATCTGCAGTATTAATACATATCACTTCTTGTTTTCCTCACTTTTTTGGGCAGGGTAACGAGATTTCAGCTTTTGTAGACGCCTGGCCTGGTGTGGAAGGCGCAGCAGTGTCTTTACCACCTCAAGATGCTGAGGAAATCTACAGTCTCCTGAAGTTTCCTTTTTTTTGCCGCGCCTCCTACTCTGAAGTTGTAGAAACTTAAGTATCCTGGCAGGGAGCAGCGCTGTCCAGCTTGGCAGCAGCTCTGCTCAGGAGAGAAGAACAAAGTGGGACTTGAATACCAGGAGGGACAAAACCAGAGCCTGCAGGACCACGAGGGACCCTCAGCACCCAAGCAACGGACCGCTCCAGCTGCCACAGAGCCAAAACAGAGAGACTGAAACTGAATTTCTACCCAAAGGCCATAAGAACCACAAACAATCAACCCCCAATCACACACACGGCCATTCACACGCACACACATGCACTTACACGCACATAGACACTACCTACAGTACACCCCCTACACAGAAAACACACACCTGCACACACTTTACTGCTCCACCTCCTCCCACTTTTCTTTCACACTTGAAGACATTGTTATTGTTTTTGCCACTGTTTTACCAAGTATTTGTCGAGCCATTCGCACTCCGCCCACAATGCCACTTTCATTTCACCTGTATGAGCCTGAGACCAACAAAGATCTTTTATTTTGAATCCAAATACTCAGGACGCAGCCACAACGAGCGAAGACAGAAACACGAATTGGTTTCCATTGGTTTCATTTGACGCAGACGCCAAAATAAAAACACTTCTCACAACCACACACTAGACTCTCTCTGTGTCACACAAAATTGCGGAAAATGTGTGTGCACCGCTTGGCTGCACCTGGAAGCGGTGCTGGCTGAGATGCTCCTGGGCTGAGGTGTTAACAGGTAACGGATGAACACGATGTGTGTGTGCGTGTGAGTGTGTAGTTGTGTGCACGATAAATTGCAAAAGGCTGCCGAGGGTGAAAAGTTACTGACGCCAGCAGGGGGTGAAAATCAGGGCTCGCTGTTGACAGCAGAGATGAAAACGGATAGAGGTGTGAACGAGACGGAGGGAGAGAGAGAGAGAAACCAGAGGAAGAGGTGTGATGTTTGAATCATGTACTTGGAGTCTCTTTGTAACAGAGAACATTTGGAAGACTCGAGCGTGTGCGCAAACACACACATGCCTGCTCGCGCAAATTCACACACACACACACACACACGCACACACGCACACACGTGCAAACACCCCCCCGTTGGCAGGCTGCGTAGCTGCTGCTAAGCCTCGGCAGTGGCCCACTGGGAGACAGACGTTCTTCATCAAATTGCAGCGCCGTCCACGCACATGCGGGCCCACACACACACATGCGGGCCCACACACACAGGCACGCATGTACACGACATTAAAAAACAATAAAAGTCGTCAGAACGGGGCGTTTTGAAGTCTCAGCGTCTTTCTGCAGATCATACCGAAACATTTATAACATTTCAGTCAGGATAACACGATTCTTCGTTTGCATATTCACACACAGTTTGCCGGGATTAAAAAACAAATAGACGCCACACGGGCGAAGGTACTGAGGCTAAACGCACCAGGGACGTGTAATCACACAAATACACGAACACGTCAACAGATGGACGCCATTGTTCACAGATGTCTCTCAGATTCTCGCAGCGTCTGCCACTTTCCAAACCATTGTGCGATCGCAGAGTCGACAGAAATTCGTCGGCGTTGTTTGTCAGTATGTCTCTCCGACAAACGCTCGTGCGGAGCTCTAGACCGAGCGTGGTTGTATATGTGTGTGTGGAGCTCCAGGCTCCGATTGCATAACTTTTGAGATGGAGTGATGGGAGGAAGCGGCCACGTTTTTGCAAGAATCGCCGAGAGGACATGTGGGAATCACAAGCAAGCTGCTGCTGCTGCTGCGGCTGCTGCTTCACGCGGCTAAAATAAACCTCCCCGACCACAAAACCTGTCACCCGCAAGTGTGCTCCCATGGTGACTATGTCGAGCGAGATGTGACTTTGAGAGGCTGTCAGATGCAGAGTGGGATGGGGGGAGAGAAGAGGGGGAGGTGATGGGAGGAGTGGAGACACGGATGCATTAGGAAATAGTTGGTAAAACACAGGCGGGCAGGTTGACAGGTTGCGAGAGGAGCACGACAGCGGTGGCGCGTTCAGAGGGTGAAGGACATCCCAAACGTGCTGAGCAGGAGACGCGGTCGGAGCATCAGCAGATGAAGATGGAGGTATCATCTGCTTGGTTGAGATTGGAGGTTGGGAAACTGGGATTTTTCCCAGAGATACTAAAACATAAGCAGGCAAATTCAGCCTGGATGCAGAATTGTGTCTCTGGTTTCAGGGCCCCTGTTTTCGTTTTGCATAGGTTCACTACCAGTCAAAAGTCTTAGAACACCCCGATTTTTACAGGTTGCTATTGAAATTTGAGCAGTTCAAGTCGAATGAGCAGCTTGAAATGGTACAAAGGTGAGTGGTGAACTGCCAGAAGTAAAAAAAACAAAACAAGGTTAAGTTAATCAAAGGTGTAATCAGTTACATCTGCCAAAGGCGCTACTTCGATGAAACAAAAATCTGGAGGATGTGTACAGTAGGTTCTTAGATTAAATCCTTGATTTCTTTTTCAAATTGTTTATTTGAACTTGTTGCTTTTTTGAACTTGTTTATCTGCACGATGGGTACATTTCAGAATGCACTAAGACATAAAAAAACTGCAATTTTAATCAAACTCTGGAAAAGTCAGAGTGTTCTAAGACTTTTGACCAGTAGTGTACATTCCAGAAAATATGCATTGCGAGCGAGTCAACTCAAAACATGAATTGATTCACGTGTCAGAGCTTCAATTCTAATGTTTTCATGTTTTGATTTTGACAAAGGCAAAAATTTATCATTAAAAAAAATGGCCTGTTGCAGTGGATTATTTTTCAGAGATACAGGTAAAACTGTTTTCATGCGCTACAAGCCTTAAATGTCAAAATTACTCTGAAAAGTGTAGTGAATCTGTGATGTAGCAGCTTTGCTTGTTGAATGAAATTGCAAGAATAAACAAACTTCACCGCATTATTCAGATTTAGCGAAGCACACCTCTGTGCTCAGTGGGGCTGTTGAGCAGCGATGGTCCCACCTGACCGTAATGTTTGTTTACTGCTTTTGCTCGCAGCCTCTCAGTGTGAGTTTCTCTTTACCTCCTCCTCTTTGCCACACATCCACTTTCTGCGCCATTGCTTGGCGCCAATCTGACAATTCGACTTCATCCGAGCTTTGGTGAACTTGAGTCCAAAAATGAATTATTTTCGGAAAAAACGAAAAAACAGGCGTGGGCCGAACCGCTTCGTTATTTTGAGGAAAATAAGGGGGAGGGGGATTTCTGACAATCCTCATCTCGCAGAATTATCAGCGCCAATAAATTGGCCCTCCCTCCCACGACTGCGACTGCTCCCACCTCATTATATTCTTTGTCTTTGTGGACTGGAACTGTCACATCCCCACTGGTGTCCGCAGTTGAAAGGCCTCAGCGGTCTGCTACTCTATGTGCCAATGATGCATCTTTGTTGACAGGTCGCACAAACACCTGTTGTGTTTACCGTCTTGATGCGCCACACCTGACCCTCTCTGCCTGTCCCCACCTTCAGCAACAAGTTCTCCCACTCTCCTCTTGTTTTTGTTGATGCCTGAGCATCTAGTTGTAACTTCACACGCCCTGAGGCCCCGTCCTCCAGAATCCAAACCTCTTTTCTGTGCGAACCTGTTTCCGTTGCTGTGTATATACCCCCCTGCCCTCCATCTTTGTTGCGTATT
Source organism: Carapus acus (assembly GCA_900312935.1). NCBI lineage: Eukaryota > Metazoa > Chordata > Actinopteri > Ophidiiformes > Carapidae > Carapus > Carapus acus. Next base: position 11,580 of record OMPJ01011009.1, read on the forward strand.
TGCCTGTTTGCCGGTCTTTACTCGGCACTTAAACTCTGCATGTCCTCGCCTTTCTTCCGACCTCTCTGGCTCCATCGCTCCAATTTACTGCTGTGCTGCCTCATACCCTGTTCAACTGAGCGATCAACAGCTTTCCTGTTTTCCCGGAGTGTGTGTTCCCTTTGCGGTGCAGGCCGGGTCTCCCTGTGTCTGCCTGCTGCATCAGTCTTGTATCTTTCATGTTTGTGTCACTTATCTCCCCCCTACACACACACCGTGGATTTTGAAATACTGCTTTAATATCGTGTTGTCTGTCTTTCGGGCTCTCAATCTGTTGGACTCTGCCCACCGGTTGTGACACATTCTGCACATTCTATTCATACATCTGTGGGAAGGTTTTACGTTGTTTTGACCTGGTACAAATTAGTTCCACTTGCTCTGAGACTGCTTATCTCCCGCCAGGCTGCAGGTGTAGGTGTTTGAACAAGCTGAGTCACTGTTAAATTGAAAAGGGGGGAATTGGGATAAACCACATATTTGTTTATTTTGGAATCCATCTCGTCACATCCCCGGATGACTTCACGGTGAAGCTGCTCCATGCTCACACACTGCACAGTGTTAAACGGGACGGGGCGCAGGTGGACGTCCACGCGTGGGTCCATCTCGTGGGTCCATCCCCTCTGACGCGTGTCACAGCCCGGATGAAGACCCAGCTCTTTATGTGCTGTGATTACATTTCCACGAATAGAGTGTCTGGAAATGCAGCAACTGAATATTCAGACTAAATCAGGAAATTGCGATCTGTGTTGCGTTACAGCTGGGGAAACGTCGTATTTGTGGGCAATTACTGAGAAATTTGAGGGGAAGCTCGACTTGCTCGGTGGGTAAAGTGTGCTGGCAAATGAAAACTTTCTTTGCTTGTGAGGCATAGTTGCTAATTAAGAGACTAAGGACAAAAAAATCCCACCATATTCTACGTAATTCGCACACACACGCACACACAGGCACACACAAGCACCTGATCACCATCTGAATAGTTTCTCCAGGGGGTCCTACCCGTGATATCGGTCTGCTCACTTTCGGGGAAATTGGTCCATATACTTTTAAGGTATTCCGATAGCCAAATGACCAACAATAACAAAAATAACCAACAATAACAACCAACAAACAGCTGGGAGCTCTTTTCTGCTTCAGTTCACGCAAGTAGCCACACAGTGTGACGACACCCGTGACGACCGTTGAAACAGAAGTAACACTGGTTGGAAGTGCTTGGCTGCACAGCGGGGAGCCGTCCACAGATATCGATCGTCCTCCGGTCAGCGGCATGGCGTCTCCCCGGTGGGGTGGGGGACTGGGGAGGGTTTCTGTGGCTTGGAGA
>OMPJ01011009.1:12956-42564 GCA_900312935.1 Carapus acus
CCATTACCTCCCCCTGCACCGTTGTGTTCTGCAATGCTAACACGCTCACGCCACCATCGCTCACGTTCAAGCCGAAACAGAAACATTTCTGCCTGATACATGAGATGTGTTGGTGTCTTTTCCTTTATCACTCATATCTCTCCGTCCAAATATTTGTCTGAATATGGCGGCACATGCATCATAGCCAACAGGCGTCACAGCGGCTAAAAATAGCTCCTGACAGATCCCACTCTCATGTCGTATTTGGCATGTACCGTCCCGATGGCCGTATATGGATGCTTTTGATCTCGCTAGACCTTCTCGGAGTTCTTTGCCTCGCAGTGAGTCACTCACCAGCTCACTGCCTCCCTCCAGCCCCTCACCATCTGCCACCAGCCACCCTGCTCTATTTCTATTCTTCCGCCGCCGGATGGGTGAAATGGTTGGATATCCCTTTGTAATGCCGGCAAATATCCGACGTCTCTGGAGGTTCCACCCTCCCTCGCCGCCGCGTAACGTCAGCCGCTAATGCACGTGTCTGCCGTTATTACGGTTCATTCAGACAATGAGGTGACACGCAGAATTTGCAGCTCATTGATAGTTTTAGACATTAGAACTTTGGACTAGGGCAGGGGTGTCAAATCCCTTTACACTGAGGGCAACAAACAAACAAGAAGTTCTATTTTTTATGCATTTTATCGAGTAATTTTCCATGACTGTTATATAGTGTGAGAAACCTAATCACTGACGCACACATAGCCTTGACTATACCTGCAAATCACCAGTACACCAAGATAGGGTACCAGATACTCTTGGGTCACGACACTCCAAAACTCAAGGGCCACATTCAATGAGGCAATGGGCCGCAGGTGGCCCGCGGGCCTTAAACTTACACCTGTGGTATATTGACACAGTCATTCAAGCACTGACGGGCCAGATAAAACAATTCATCGGGCCACATTTAGCCCACGGGCTGTGAGTTTGACACATGTGGACTAGGGAAAAAAAATACACAAGAATGCGCTCAGGCCACATAGGTGCGGGTGTGGGTGTGGCCAAAAAAACCCAAACAAACCCAAAACAAAATAAAAACAGTCTGCACTCTGGTAGCAAAAACCAGTTGTTGTTATGTTGAACCTGTTTCTGTGTGAACATTAGTGAGAGCAAACAGGCTTCACAGGTTCACATATTTGCAGGGGACGGAGGGGCCTCCATTTCATCGGAAGGAGCGACAAGTCCAGTCTGGGATGGAGGGAACGGCAGAAGCACCAGGTCGATGCAGGTCCTCTGTTCTTATCCGGAGGTTTAGGGACGAGGACCACGCACGCGTCCTGAAGATCTTTCTCGAGGGGATGATGGAGATGGTTCCAAACGTGGCCTTCAGGGGCCTGAGCTCTCACCCAGAGAGCCTCAGGCTTTATGCTGCTCTGACAGGTAAATCGATGAAGCCATCTCTATGTCGGGGATCCTGCCTGCGAGTGTGTGTGTATGTCTCTAAAAACTGAGACTAGATACAAAAAAAGGCCAGACAAACCTTTCCTCATTTCCACCTCAGACTTTTTGTACCTCACATAAAAAGAGTAATTTCCACCCCTTTGTGCATTGCGCAGCTATTTCATTCCTTTATTTTCGAGATGTTTCCCTGATGTACTCTCTCAGTTTAGCATCCTTGCGCATTAACTGCTCGTCTCCCTGCAGTCGCCTGCCTCCTCCTGACCAGGTGTTGGTGGGTGGTTTGCGTCGCTCCTGTTGTTGTCCTTTGCGGACGCTACGTCTGCAGCAGGCGTGTGATCAACGCTTACGTGGACTTGGCCTTGAATGGAGACATGCGGGACATCCAGAAGTTTTATTTGAGCAGGCCAGGTACAGCATGTTGTTTTTCTTTTTTCTCAGAGCCTCCTCTTACTGTTAAATGCCAAAGAGAGAACCCCCAAAACTAAATAAAAAGACAGTTTAAGCCAAAACTACACCTCTAAACCTCATCCTATGGTGTATAATTGGACATTAATTCCACATTGACACGACGATCAGACTTCAGCGTGACTCAAACCAAACTAAACCAAACGTTGGACCTGAATCTGACCTTGACATCAAGTTTTGTGGAGCAACTGATGCAGCTCAGCCAGAGTTAGTTTGAGCCTTCAGGGAAACAGCACGCTCAGCAATTAATTTTGTGACATCTGTTTCCTCATATTGACATTAGTCCTCGGCCTGAAACTGCTGAACAGCTCGATTCAAGATTGTTTATTCCACAAATGCGCTCAAACACACACACGTGCACACACACACAAGGGGGGGAGAGAAATGGCTCAGATTCTCAAAATCTGGATATCTGTGGTTCAACTTCAATTATAGATTTGATAAAGTCTAGGAAAACTAATCAAAAACGCCTCTATCTATCAAAAACGTGTCGGTCTGTTTTGGTGCCGACTTTAGCAACAACCCCCTCCGTTCGTCACCGCGTCCCCGGCCAGCTCAGTCCTCGGCTGGATTTGTTTGTGTTCCTGACGTGTTGTCGCCCTTCTCTGCAGGTTGTTGCCTGTGGGTGGCCGAGCTTGACGACACAGTCGTGGGTCTGGTGGCTGCTGTAAGTCATCCCACGCCACGCGGCGCGCTCGAGCTGCGGCGGATGAGCGTAGCCATGAACTTTCGGCAGCGTGGAGTCGGCCTGGCGCTGGGAGAGAAGGTCCTGGAGTTTGCGTTGAGTCACGGGTACTCATCCGTGGTTCTGGGAACCACTCAGTACGGCGGCGCTGCCCACCGACTGTACCGACGTCTTGGCTTCCAGCTGGTTGGCGTGACTAATGGGTACTTTTCACCGGGCTTTCAAGCATCTCTCCTGGAGAAGTTGTTCTACCACGCGTCGCATCATCACTACGAGATACGGTTGTAGCGTCTGAAGTCAGAGGCAGAAGATACTGTGCCGAGTTTGAAGAAACGACGAGTGCTTTCAAGTGTGGAGCCCGTCCTCCATCTCTCGCTCACCAGCTTGCTTGTCGTTCCCTCGTTCACATTGATTTTTCCAGCACTGCAGGAACTGTTTAGATTCTCTGTTTCGTCACTGACAATGTCAACGTGATTCTCATTTGTTTACATGTACATTGAAAGCTCTCCTCAGTGTAAAAGTTGCTGATGTCCTCCGATTCTATTTCCTTTTCTTTTATTTCAGAGTCCTCTCTATGACCTGGCGGGTTTGTGCAATTCAAAAACTGTCGCTGTAAATTTCGCCGTAATTTGACTGTCACATTATTTGGCAGAATGCCCTCAAAACTCTATTGTGTATGTTCAATTCAATCCATGTATTGTAGGGGCACATTTTGTCAAATGTGCACATTTATATACGCATTTATTTTCAGGGCCAAACATTCAGGCTCCACATAAAGAAAGTAAACAAGGACGAAGCTTCAACCACACACACACACACGCAATGGATTAAGAGTGATGTGCAAATGGGCAGATGAGCTCTGTCACACTGAAGCGCCCGACAAAGCCGTCGGCAACTGTCTGTTCATGCTTTTTCGAAAACGGTTCGCTCAGCGTTTGTGCGTTTTGTGAAATCTGTGTTTCCTCATATCGCTCCAATTCCTCATAACCGTGTGAGTCACAGTTTGAATTTGAAAACTGACGCAGTGAACAGCCAATTTCCACACTGCGGCTAAGTAGCGAGGATTTAAAAATGTTTGCTCCAAATAACCACACTCAATATGAAGCACGCAGGCACACACACATATTTACACACACAAACCGAGAATTCCATCGCCTCATACGCAAAACAGCCCCCTAAACTCAAATAAAAATGTAGAAAACAATTAAGACGCAGCCAGGTTGCATCACCAAACACCATCCCGAGTGGCTGAATCGAGCTCGTTTTTTCATCCTCTGTGCAGCGTGATTGATGCCACAAAACAATACAAACGGGAGGGAGGCACCGACGTGGGAACGCAGCAGGATTTCAGATAAACATGACGCAGAAAATCCACCAGTCCTGCTGTGTTCAAATGATAATACTTGCGACAATGAGCAGCATCGTTAAGGCAAAAACCTGTGTGGTATCAAACACTGACTTATTCGGAGCCTCGGGCTGCAGCAGCTGGACCGCCTCTGCTTTCCTCTCCACCTCTTCCCCAATTCCTCTGTTTCTGCTTCCCTAAGCGCGAGAAGAGAGATTTGTCTCTGTGTCAGTGGTCGTCTGTATGTACCAAGAAAGGTCAGATTGTCCTTGGCTGTCCACTCTCCACTCACAAGTAAGTTTAGACAATTTGACACAAGGCAATGTACATCGGGCCAGCATGGGCGACTTGAAGATATTGTAAATCGCCCAGGCAACCGATGTTAATTTAACAACATAACTGAGCTCAAGCTGCGTTTGTCCTCACGACAGGGACTGATTAGATGACTGCCAACGGCACTGAGTCTTCGCTGTCGAACATGGACATTGACGAGCATCCAAGACGATACAAGCGCCTGCTATCGGATGAAAATAGAAGCAAGCTGCAGCATTCAGGTAATTATGGGGAAATTCACACTCCGTTTTCCGTCAAATCGGAACCTTTTCCACGCCCCTCGTTCTGTTTCCTTACAGAACATTTCAGAAGTTGTGGGCTTAGTTTGTGCGTCATTGCTTGCGGTGACATGAGCAGAGAAATAGTTAGTGAGGAAAAGCAAGCAAGAGGTATAACAGCAGGTTGCCGACCGAGGCTGTGCGGCCTCTCTCACTGTGAAGCTCATGTTCCTCAACTTTCCCCTTCCATGACCATAAGCGGTTGCGTTGACTCGCTGTGGTTCCTTGCAATGCCGAAAGGGAAGATGAAGCCCTCAGAAATTTTCAGGGTCCTGTCTCGCGTGCGTCACCTCAACTCCCTCTGCTCTCTCTCTGTCCCCCTTTGGTGCAGTCAAAGGACTGAGAAACAACCCTTTCAAGTTTGCAACTATCTGCTGCGGGCTGCTGGGCTTTCTCCTCCTGCTTGTCATCATCGGCCAGAGTGTCAGCAGTGAGTCTGTGTTTCTGTATTTTCTGGGGTTGCTTTTACTTTCCGAAGTTTGTGTGATATGGCATAATAACGACTGTTGGCTTGTTTCTAACTTTTCCCGCAGGTCGCAATGCTGAGAAGGACCATATCAGCAGCTTCAACGCCGCCATTAGAGAGAGAGACGACCTCCTTGACAACCTGAAGACGGCACAAAGGGAAAAAAAGGAACTGCAGGTCATCCAAAACCGCTTAGAGGACAGAGTCAATGTCTTGAATCGCCAGAAAGAACAAATACAGGCCAACAACAACATCCTGACCAAAGAGAGAGACGAGCTGCAGCTCAAACAAAACCAGTTACAGACCAGCAACGTCGCCATAACCAAAGAGCGAGACCAGTTCAAGGCCAGTCAGAGCCTCCTCCAGTCCAGCAACGACGCCCTGACCAGAGCCAAAGTGCTGCTTCAGACCGGCTACGACTCGGTGGTGCAGCAGAAGAGGACTTTGCAAGACAATTACGGCTCAGTGAGCAAAGAGAGGGACAACTTACAGAACCAAGTAAATAACTTGACACGGGGCAGACAGCAGCTGCAGAAGGATTACAACGCCCTGATGAAGGATGTCAAGGATTTGCAAAGGAGCTACAACGCCTCCACGCAAGCTAAGGACCAACTGGAGAGCAACCACAGCGATCTGAGCAAAGACAGAAACCTGCTGCAGGACAGTTATAACGTTCTGGAGAAGGCGGCCAACGAGCTGAAGGCCAGTTACGCCGCTTTGGTGGACGAAAAAGACCAACTTGAGATCAGACTCCGAAACCTGACGGTGGACAGAGACCTTCTGACGGTCCAAGTCCAAAACCTGACAGCCGGGCAAGACAAGCTGCAGAAGGAACTGCAGAGGGAGAAGGCGGTGGTGGAAGGTAAGCAGAAGGAAACAGGCGGCAGAAGTGCAATTTCAGCACGTTTTACCTCTTTGGGCGACTGCTGACACGGGGAAAAGCAACGGTGACAGAAAGTGGGTCAAATGTGCAGTTTTTTTTTGGAGATTCAACGGGCAAGAAGTCAACCACCATCTAAATTTACGAGAGAATGAAAGAGGATTCAAACGTGTTCACGATAAATGCTGATCAGATTTTCTGAATCATATGGAGTTAAAGGAATTATTAAATGAAAACTACCGATAATTCTAGAAAGGCAAACTTCATCATAGCCTTAACCCTTACCCCATCAATTGTCATTTTACAAAAATGCACAAAAAGTACTTTCTCTTGGCTTTGAGATTCACAGAAAATGCCTCTTACAAAGTCGATGTCAGCATTTCATCTCATCTCAACGTTTGTTGAGACACCGAACATAAGTAACTGTAGCAATGTCGCTAAAGACCTTTTTCTCAAAAGGTAAGAAATGTCCCACCGGCTGGGTGAAGTTTGGGTGCAGCTGCTACTTGAGATCCACTCACAACGAAACGTGGGTCAAAGCCAGAGAGATCTGCAAAAGCAAAGGAGCCGACCTGGTGACCGTCAACACCGCCGAGGAGAGCGTGAGTTTGACATTCTGTCCATTTGTCTCAGCGGCTGATGTATTTGAGTAAAAGGTTCCGCTTGATGTGTGTCCCCCCAAAGACGTTCCTCAACGCTCTCTACGGTCCCTACAAATCACCGTGGCTCGGCCTGACCGATTACGGAGTGGAGGGGAAGTGGCAGTGGGTGGACGGGTCGTCTCTGTCCTCAGTGTAAGACTCGCAGACCTCACCTTCTATTTCCAGGAGACACATGGCACATGGCACATGCTTAGCGCTCGTCTTTCTGTCTTCACAGCACCTACTGGGCTGAGGGTCAACCCAACAGCCACAAGGGCGTGGACCAGGACTGCGTGGAGCACTGGACCCTGCCGACGGGGACGGGCATCTGGAACGACGAGGACTGTGAACTGTCCCAGGAGTGGATCTGCGAGATGTGACAAACTGACCGCGGATGAAGTTTGTAGATTTCTTTAAACATCACATTTTTGAGTAACTCTTTCTAATGACGCTGGATTGTCTTGTTTTTTTTCAAAGTCACACATGAGGTGTGGTTTGTCCAGATTGATTCAGATTTAATGCAGAATGCACAATAAAAGTATTTCAAAGTTACATCACAGCTGCATTTTATGATGTTTACAGTGCATCCAGATGGTATTCACAGCACATCGCTTTATCCTCATATTGTGGAATTGGAATTTCCCCCCAATTCATCACACAGTACCTTGCAAAAGAAACACAAAACTTGTAGAATAGTTTGCAAATTTATTGGAAATAAATCAAAAAATGGAGAAATCGCTTGTATAGAAGTCTTCACAGCCTTTGCCGAGTACTTTCTCGATGCTCTTGGATTTATGCCTCTAAACAAGTCCTCAGACTTCCTGCTTGGTTGGTGCTCTGACACCAACTGTGGAACGTGAAAGAAAGGTTAAGAAATGTGTGTTCCTGCCCCAATTCCACAGGTGGACTCCAATTGAGCTGTGGAAACATCTTGGAGATAATCAGTGGTAACAGGACACAGCTGAGCTCAATTTAGAGCTTTGCGTCAATGGCTGAATGAATATTTGCTATTTTTGATGAACTAGCAGGTCATCGTGGGACATTGTGTGTGGAAGTTAATGAATTTCATACATTTTGGAATAAGGCTCTCTAATAACAAAATATGGAAAAAGTGACGTCCTGTGAAGACCCTCAGATGCACCACATACTACAACGTGTCCCCAAGCAGGACGGCTTGCTTTTGTGACAATTTGTCTTCATGGACACTTGTGTGGTCCTTGTGTGTATGAAATGACTTCAAGCTAATTTGCTCCTTATGATGAAAAGGTGACAACACGCGAAAATAACCACAATGACCTCAAGAATAAGCACCTAGGTGGAAAAAGGGATTTTTGTTGGGTGTTCAATGTTTAGTGGAAATGAAGGAGTCTCAGTCAGACTTCGGCAGAAACTGCACAGCGCTCTGATGAAACAGCGCCTGTCGATCATGCCACTGATGAAACATGGAACAGTCCAACAAGCTACTTGTGATTTTTACTCAGATTCTGAATGTTAAGAATTCTGTGAAGCCATTAATTAGACAAAAAAATGTGTACGGCCAAAACTCTGAAACTCTAACTTCACTGCTTGTTGCTGCGTTTCTCAGAAAACTCATTTCACTTTTGAAGCTTCCACCAGAATTCATGAGAGTCCTTGAGTGGAAAATACACTTGCTCATTCAGCATGTGTGCACAAGGTGAACAAAACTCTTTCAAAAGAAAGTTATTTGCATTGTGATTTGCGATTTAATTCATAAATTCCCTCAGAAAGAAAAGTTAAAACCAAAGACGCGACGATGACGGACCTCGAAGACAATCACGACAGCGACGACGACAAAAGCTGTTGTCGATAATGCTTCAGCAAACTGCTCATTTTGAGCTCACGTCATACACTCCAGACTGAGTGCTTAATGATGAGAACTGGCAAAAAAACAAAAGGGACGAAAAGTTCTAATGAGATGAGACGAGTTTGTCACACTGTCGCTAATTTCTCCCCCTTCCCTCTCTCCTCCTCTAAGCGTTTGGCTTTGTTCTCTCTGAGTCAATAATCCTGTTTGCTCCTCAGGGTGTGGGCTGACGTCAGAGCTCCTCCTCAATTATCTGTGGACACGCGGAGCGCCGGGCTCACAGCAGAGCGCAGACGCCTGATTTTATAGACATTGCAATCAATTCAAACAACTTATATTGCTCAACATCCCCCAATATTTAATCCCTGTTCGCAACAACCACAAGCAATTTGGCAAATTGCACATTCACAGCAGTAATATAAAATAATTATGCTATCGACCCCGTGTCTTCACCAGATGTCCCCATGTGTCCCGCCAAACGTCTCGTCTCTCATCGCAGTCTTTGCTCCCTGAGAGGCTGAGTCCATTCCAACTTGCTTGTGGCAGAGGCGATGCAAGAGGATGCCACCTGCTGGCGACTACTCGCATGATCCAGCGATGGCCTCAAACGGGCCGTGGCAGGTCATGTGGTGCCCACGGCTCCAGCATGCTACGTTACAGAGAAAGGCTTTAAAAAATCAATAAACACTTCAGTACGACAACAGCGGGGAATTGAATGACAGGTTGTTGCAATCCAGATGGAATATTTCCGCTGCCACTTTGACCTCAGAGAAGCGATGTTTTCAGGCATTGAGGAGGATTCAGAGGGAATTATGCCGGGGCTGCTGGAGGCCTTGTTGGCATGGAGGCATGTTGAAGCTTCTCTGGCTGAAGATGTTTGCAAGGAGGTGAAATATCTATGATGTTCCCGATGTTAAGACATTCGTCATCAAGGGATCATCTTGCTGGAATTGTCTTCTCTTCCTCTCCTCTACTTTCTTCTTCACCCAAATGTTGCCATATTGATTAGGTCAGGGGTCGGCAACCCTGGGGCCACATGTGGCTCTTTAGCGCCAACCTAGTGGCTCCCTGGAGCATTTTCAAAAATAAAAAATGGAAATAGATAGGGGGAAAATATTAAGTTTTTGTTTTAATATGGCTTTTCTGGGAGGAAAAATATGACAAAAATATTCATGACGATTTCCTATGCTGTGTAGATGTGTAGAAAAAAATGTTAAATTCATAAATAAGGCTTATATAATGCTTTTAATTTTTTTGCGGCTCCAGACAAATTTGTTTTATGCTTTATTGGTCCAATATGGCTCTCTCATCATTTTGGGTTGCCGACCCCTGGTACAGGTGTTCACCCACTTCGACGAAGTTTAGAGGAACCGAAGCCTGACACTCACCAAACCTGTAGATTATATGACTAGTTACAGGTTCTTATCCATCCTCGTGTCGACATGAGTGTGACAATTTCTCTTACATTTTTTCTGCATCTCTTCATTTTGACTCCTCCTCATTTTTTGGACAAGATAAGTGAGGTGCGCTGGGGGCGGTTTCGAGATAGCCGCTGCGCCTCATAAGCTGAGTGACCCTCAGTTCTAAGAGAAACATTTGGAAAATTATCATCCCGGATGCTCTGGGGAACACAACCCCAGAGAGCGGCCCTGCAGGCGGAGGTGATAAGTGACTCTAATGGCTGCGATTGGAACTCTTCATGTCGCTTCCTAATGCAGGAGGTCCAAAAGCTTCCCCGGGCAGGGTTTTTTACTGGGAGCATTCGAAGAGGCACTCACACGCAGGCAATAGTGTTATTCTTCAGGAAACGTGGATGTGCTGCTTTTACGCTTCTGTTGCGCAGCAATATGTTTCCTAGTCTCCGCATGGCGGCCACATGGAGCTGTGCTTACACAAATAACACATTTCATGGTGACCAAACACATTTCCTGCGGTAAGGAAGGTTTTTTTTTTTTTTTACCAAGAATGGCCAACATTTCCTAAAAAAAGATGCTGTCGTGGCTCAGGTGGACCTGGACTTATTTCCCCTTCGTGTCTTCACCCCTCCACAACTACCGCCCCCACCTGTCTCCAGCCTCCGTGCATAAGGGTGATGAAGGTTTTGGCTTCTTCCCTGACTGAGCCACGGGAGAATTCTCCTTATAGCTCATGAACGACCTCCACCCGACAGCAGAGCGAGCGAGCAAAGGCCCTTTGTTGCTGCGGCTGTTTCAGTCTGTTGGCAGACTGATGCTGCTGCTGTTTCACACACATCTATCACCCTTGAAATGTTTTCTTCTTCTTTCCTGAGAAACATGTGCTGTTTGAATCCATTCATATGACAATAGGGTCCTTTTCCAATGTGTTTTCACTCCTTTGTTAACTTACTGTTGTTATCATATTGTGCTGCGGCTGATTCAGGACTCACATACTAACAATCTCAAAGTGTAGCTCACAACCAACCAGTATATCTTGCAAACTCTGAGCACCTGTAAACAATGGATTTGTCATTATTCTCTGAGAAAAGTACACCCTGATATTCTTGCCAGGCTGTTGGATAATGAAGCATGTTAGAGTCAAACTTTTATCTTCGGTCAAATCTGTTAAGATGTCAACAAATCAATATCACCAACAAACCCCAGATATGAAAATGAAAAGTTGTAATTCTGTATCAAAGTGTGTGAAACTGTGAGTGCTGGTGCAGCCATCAATATCTCATTGTGGAATTTTAGAGTGTCACATTTATAATGATAAAATCATTGAGAGACGCCCGCGGGCTTTTGCTTTTGTCCAGCTCTGACAGATTTTTATCGGTCTGCGTGGCTTTCACGCTTCGTTCCATCTGCCCTCTGACCCCCCCGCCCCACTTTAGCAGGTAGGTGGTGAGTGGTGCAGTGTGCAGTGTGGGTGGGAGCATGTCTACACACGCCAGACTGAAGAAAACACCCCCAAGAAAAACCACGTCACCCTCACCTTCCATGCGTTTGCTGTCATAACGCCGGCAGGTAGTTTTCAGTCCATTTGCTGATTTGTCTGTAGTCTCTCTAGTCAGAAATCCAAGATAGAGCCCTGTATGACCTATGAATTCTATAGACATCATAAATTGTTTTCTAATAATCTTAGTAATGTATCATTTGCTACCCTTTATATGTGACTAATCCATGGAAAGTGTGCAACGATTTCTACAGAGACTCAGTAATGCTGAAATCTTCACCGACGTGCTGGACTGAAAGAATGCCAGAAGATGATGTTATGCAACGAGGTGATTTCATAATCTCCCAAAAAAAGACAAAATTCTGCAAGCTGATGGTGAAAAAAATGCATTCCAACAGATTCAATAACCATTAAACACAACACAGCACAACACTTTGGTCCGGCACAGCAGGCCAGGCATTATGAATGAGGAGGATCAAAAACACAAACAAAACACATATTGGATCATATTGCCTCTCGGGTGTCTCAGAATAAAAGCGACTTCTTTTGAGTCTGTATCTCACTAAACACAATTTACCGTTTGTGATTCGGGCTGAATAACAGAATTTATATTCTTTGTGTAAATCTGGCCAGGGGTGACCTCTCCTGGTTATAACTTTACAGTGCGAATCACTAGATAAATAAAATCATTTGATTCATCATTTTATTTTACCTTTTTTTTTTTTTCCATGACAGGTGAGGCACAGACTCTCCTGCCTCTCCTGACCACTCGTCACTCAACACCCAACAAAGTCCTGTTTAAAGACACCAAACACAAGGATCAAGTCAGTGATCGCCACAAAGTGAGGCCCTCTCCTCTCAAGGAACCACACTCTGAAATTCTGAGGACTACAGGGTGGTAAGAGAAGTAACTTTTTGTTGAAGAGGTGTGCAGAATACACACACATACTTCAAGGATCTTGATTTACTCCTCTGTGTAATTTACTGCTTTTCTATCACCACAGTGCACACAGTTGCTGTTGTCAGTATTTGCACTTTATTATTTACAGTTTGGATTCGGTGAAGATTTCTGCATGTGCTGTACATGTAAAACATTGAAAGAGTTAATATGCCTTTGGAGGGGAAACGCCAAAGGGAAAATTTTGTACCAACCAATGAAAATACTGCCGTAACTCCTTTTTCGAAAGACGTGAAAATCTCTGCACGTCTCATCGTTACTGAAAGCAACAAGGTGGAATATATTTATTCTGTATATTTGTAGAATATTTTGCTATATAGAATACAAAACATCATTACATTACAACATGTAAAATATTTCTCAAGGATGTGAGATACAAAATGTAGCTGCCTGTTGTCGGGCGTTTGTCCATCTGAACTTTTTGGTACTTGCATTTTGGCGACAGCATCACTCTCAGCATCATTATTCAAAAATCAGTCAGTCAGTCGACTCCGTGTTTGTGGTCAGCAGGAATATGTGGTACAATGACTTGGATGAAAGTTATATTAAATCTAATCTACCAAAATTCAGCTATTAATGAAACCAAAGTGAGGTCCTGTAGAGGACAAGTAATGCACAGGAATTATTGCTAAATTCTCTGAAGATGAAACTTTCAAAGGTGACTTTGTTGGTTTCTCTATAAACACATATTTTGTGAGAAGAACTACATTTAAACAACAGCGTACAACACACAAAGGGTTTTGAGAAACAATGAAAGCAACAGAGACGAACACCCTGCAAATGAAGGAACACAGGAGGAACATCAACAGTGTGAGGTCGGATTCTGGCTGAAGTTTCACAGTGCTGCAAAGGTTTTGGGGCAGTAAACCGAGGCGAGAGTCAGCGGGACATCATCCGCACAAACTCTGGGGAGAAACAAACACGAGTGTGACTGATTTCTGCTTTTATACACACACACATTTTGTTTTAACATCCAGAACTTGGTCAGTATTGCTTTGAAAGTGGATTATCTGACCGAGTGAGTCTCTCTTTTCCACCTTCCATTTATTGCATCTACTTTTCAATACCTCTCACCTTCAAAGTCGACCTGACCATCTCCATTCAGATCCACATCTCGGAGGATCTCGTCGATCTCAGGGTGATTTGGTTGCTCCCCCATGAGCTTCTTCATGGCCTCTCTCAGCTCCCCGAGGCTGATCTGACCGTCACCGTTGGAGTCAAACTTGGAGACAGGGTGAGGACACAAAAGAGCCACCATCAGGAAAAGAACACAGCTACTCTGAGTCCACAAAAGAGTTGGTGTGTGTGTGTGAGAAGTCGTGAACTTACCTCTCTGAAAGCGTCCCTCAGTTCCTTCACTCCAATCATATCTGCTGTCTCAGCCAACATTTTAGGGCCCATCAGTTCCACAAAGTCCTCAAAGTCGACTCTGCCTCCACCTTGATAATGAGCAGCAATAGCAACAGATTACGCCAACAACAACAACAACAACAATAACAATAACAATGACAACTACACAGCCTGGTGCTGGTAAAACTCTGTACTTATTGGATTGGATTTATTGGGATAATTTGTCTGTTGTGAACAAAGGTGGTATTGTTCATCCCAGCGTGACTTCCAATTTGCCACTTTCTTACTTAATCTGCAACAGCGCAGCTGACTGAGTTTCAGGTTTGTGAAATGATTGAGCTCTAATTAACATGAAAGAGGCGCTTATCTTGCTGCTGCACAAGACGTTTCCTGTCATAACAATGGAGAGCAAAGTTGAAATAATGGAGAGAGCAGCTTTTCAAACTTGTCAGAATTTTTCTAACTCATTCTCTTTCCCCAAATAGCTCCTATTAAGTGTGGTGCGTGCGCAGGCTGGTGTAGTGAGCAGCTAATTGTCTCCTCTGCACATATAACCTCCTTTGTAGAAATGCAACTATATACAACTTGGTTTCTAATATACCGAAGAATTGAGCACAAATCAATTATGAAATCACACTTTTCTGGGGGTTACTATGTGAAATATAGTTGCATTACTATAAATTTCATTATTATAAGTGTGTGCCCTTGCTAATAATGTCCTAACCATAGTTGTACAGCCGTCATTCAGTCTGTTAGGCTGCATACAGGTTTGATTCAGGGCTGTTTTTCCAGAAATGAAATGTGTGTGTGTGACTGTGTGTGTGTGTGTGTGTGTGAGGGACCCACAGATCTGCTGGCTGAGCTCTATCAGCTCCATCTCAGTCGGCATGTATCCCATGGTCCTCATGCACTCGCCCAAGTCCTTACAGCTGATGAAGCCGTCCTTGTCCTTGTCAAACTCCCTGAAGGCCTCGCTCAGCTCTGCAGTCAACAGATGACGCACACACACACGCACACACACACAAATGGATATTGTGGGGCAGTCTCGCATTGCTTCAATTTAATCCGGTGGAAAATTGCGGCGTGGCAGAGTGCGGGTGAGACGGAGGGCAGCAGATTTGTCGATTCGGCAGTGATCACACTTCATGCTTCATTGTTTCAGAGGGGAAAAGGTCAAAAAGGGGAGTGGCGAAGGAGCAGTGTGAGGGTGCTCTGTACCTTCTATCTCCTCTGGGCGCAGATCTCTGTCCTGTGGAAGCATAGAGGGGACAAGCAGACAGAGAAGCAGACAACCAATCAGGTTACGCACAGCGGAGGCAACAACACCAAATCTTGAGATTTTGACTGATAAAATTTGAACAGATCGTAGCATAGTCACGTAAAAATCACTCAAAATCATCACAAGAGAGTAAACACAGGGAAATCGTAATTAAAAAAAATTTTGATTGATAAAAAAATAAATGTAATATAGGTTTTGATTTATAGATTTGAATCAATAAATTTAACAAATTTAAATTTAAAGAATTCAATGAAACTTTGAATTCTTTGAAGTGAAACTACTACGCAGGCACAAGATCATGCAAAGTTCATGACTGCATGTTCGGAGACATTACTAAGAGATGTTAAGTCCTCCTCACGTACACGCAGGTACAACGTCACATACAAACAGACCCATGTATCGCTCTGAATACTCATCAGGGCACTTTTAGTGAGAAAATACTGTGTGATGCAGGTTTGGTTGATTGGTTTGCAGTTTGTATTGAGTCGGTGATTCTAGGATTCAAGGAACAATGACAAATCTCGGGTGAGGGACAGAGATACCAGTGAGAAGACACCGTAAGCAGTACAAAGGGTGTCAAGATGCTTCACAGGCTTGTGAGTGTATTTCTTAATGTCCGTTTGCTGCCATGCCTTCAGTCTCCAGTTGTTGTTGCGCTCTTTTTGCAATCAGTCTCCATATAGAGGCGCAATTTTCCAACATTGTTTTGCTACTCTGCTCTCAAAAGGAACTGTGAAAGCTGGTCAACACACAGCAAACAGTGACCACTGACTGCAACAGGCGTGCCAATTTAACAAAAAAACAACAACAAATCACTTCATAGACCAAGCCCAGGCTGCCACATTTAAGGAGAAATGCAGAATTTGACTCTGCTCTCTGTCACTGGCGAGCTGCGACGTCACTGGCCGGGTTTGGATTAATTGAGGCAGGGAACGGAACAGTGGAGGAGAGATTACAAGGGGGCTTATCGCCTTTTCATTCCTCCACAGACTTTTTCCATCTGTCATCACAGAAGTCCTGCAAATAGGTCCAATGGCACTGACACTCCCCTCCCCGATCCTCAGTTCTCACCCACGCACACACTCGCAGTGCGAAACACAACAGCAATGAGACACCCTAAAGTCAATGAAGCTCATTTACTATTAGCTGAGGCTGTGCCAAGCATTTAGACAAATAAACTACATTTATTTGTAAGCCTCTCTCACCCTCCTCTCAAAGTTACAGGGACTCAACGGTAAAGATGTAAACCAAGCCAAAAAAAGACTCGATAACATAAATATAATATTTTTGGCAAATTCACAGCACACAATTCAGCTGCCACAAGGCTGAACAAGACATGACCTCCATCCACCTGCCAGTCACCAAAAGCAGCACTTCAGCTATTCACTGTATATTCAGCTCACCATCTGTGATAAAGTAAAGTGGATATTGAGGGACGAATGATGGACAAAAGCTCAAGTGTACGTCAGTCATGAATCTCTGCCACTCAAATCATACAATCATACGACAAGGAGACATTTTATTCTCTTCACTGGAGCTGCAACATTTACTTGGTCTGTTTAACAAAAGAGACAACGTCTCTTTTGTTAGTTGAGGGAATAGCGTGATTTTGATGTGTGTCCTGTCCAGCATAGACATTCTTTTCCTTGGCACACACACACACGCACAAGCTCAAACATCAGCGGTGGACACAGGGAGGAGCCACGATCTCAATGTTCCACTGATGTCACACTGTGCTGATAGATGGGTCCCTGCTTGGCCCTGGTTTGGATGACAAGGACACGAGGATGGACGCACATGCTGTGTTGTGTGTGAGTGTGTTCGGTGTGTGTGTGTGTGTGTGTGTGACTGGCATACATACGAGCTGGCTCTGAGCGAAGCCCTGTCTGAGGAAGACACAGGCCGGCCCCACTATGCTGTGCAGCCTGTTGCAGTTCTTAACCAGAGCGCACAGAGGCTGATGGGAGGGCCGCCTGCTCTCTCCTCCTTCCTCTGCGTCCACACCTTCAACCCCCACCGCGCCCAGCATGGCTGGAGCCAGCGGGCCCCCACTTTGTGCTGTGGGGAACGCCCACTCGGAAGAGGGGAGACAAGACATTAGGAGACACAGGAAAAGCTGCAAGATCAAACTTTCAACTCTTACGGAACTCATGTGGTGCCGAAACCATGGCGTCATATTTACGTCATTCCTAACCGAAGGTAGGAAACTGTGTTTTTCTACCTTGGAACTATGCAAATTACTGAGATTGTTGCCTGAAGACATTGAAGAATGTATTCAATGATTTTTGCATGGAGCAAATTCCACTTTCCAGGTGAATTGGCATTTGAAGAAATCAAGTAGAAAATTTTACTATACCTGAAAAAAAAATCTATCATAGTTCCTAGACTTGTCACTGTGTATGGAAAAACTCCAGAATTCACCTTTTCACCCAAACTGTCTAGAACTCATCATCTTTTGTTAAAACCAAGCGACCAATCCTCATCAGCCAATCCTCACCAGCTCTTATGACAAACATCAACACACATCAACATATTTGATATATGTCACGCCACAATAATATAATCTCACATCTTCCCTGTGTCACCTCTGCACGCCCTGCCATAAACGTTCCAACTCATCAGCGCTCCTTTCCTTACCTTACTCGTCTCTCTTTTCCCCTCACACGTCTTGTTGATGTTTCCCATCTCTCCAGCATCTGTCTATCTGCCACTGCCACTCTATGTTTTTCCTCTTCTTTTTTCTTCCCCTGTTCTACCTCTGTGTCACCCTCACACCGACTTCCCATGTCGAGAGGTGAAACATGACGGGCAAGAGCACTCCACTCCACTCTAGAGGGGACAAGGTATGGATCTGCCCATGCGAATCCCTCCTGCTGCCACCACCATCATCATCATCTGAGCTCACCTTCATCGCCTCATCATGATAGCATGGTGACCGTGTTGTGTATCATTATTCTATTTCTTTTTATTTCATATGTGTATTTGTGATTGTTGATCCCTTTTTCAGCACCACAGGTTGGACAGCGGCATGGCTATAATTCTCTGCAGGATCTCTCTAGTATTTCTGATTTGGATTCCGATGCCCGTGGTGTCAAATTAAATCCTATACGTGCCAATTTGATAAATAGCACCTTGTGCTCATGGTTGAAGACGTGTGCTGTGAAATTATGGGGCAGTATCCTGTGGTTTACAAATGTGTTTTGAATAAGAAATTAATAAAAATAATAATTCCGTGTACCATCTGTGCACATTTTAGCGAGGAGATGCAATTCAAATATTGTTGATGGTTGATGCAAAATATTTTAAATATTGACGATGACACAGAATGCACAAAAAAATACTGCATCGTTGAACCACAATGCTACACTGAAATCACCAGGCTGGATTTTTAGCACAGGCAGGGACGTCTTCTGTGTCGAGGGAAGAACGCGCAGTGGGATGATAAAGAGTGTGATGCTCGCTTAATCCCTCACATTTCAGATTAGAGGGACGGAGGTAATGTAGAGGCCGGGGGCAAGAGGGCAAGGGATATACACAATCAAATGAAGATGTGCGAGAGTGACTCACTCCTGAGTCACTTTCTCTATTCAAGATTCTGTCAATCGATAGAAGTGAGTGGTGAGCGATCCTCACTCAGAGCCGCAATTGTAATATGTGACCACAAAACGAGCCGGGTCACTGCTTTTCTAACTGATTGGCAAAAGTGATGACCAGGCTGAGAGCTCAAACTAGAGGCTGTGGGGAGCACCACACCATGAGAGACTGTTTGTTGCCTCAGGATAATAGATGGTGAAGAGTACGTAATATAAGAACCTTATCTTTAAAGATATGACGATGGCATGAGGAATCCTGTCCGACACACTGCAGCGTCCATAATATCAACAACAGATATTACCTTAGACTGCAAGCATATGAGATTCCCTTAGGGGATGAGAGCAGAGGAGGGCGACGGTAGTGACAACAGATGAACGCTAGATGTCGGTATCGCGGTATCCCGCTGAGAGATACACTCATACAGTCCATG
Source organism: Carapus acus (assembly GCA_900312935.1). Classification (NCBI taxonomy): domain Eukaryota; kingdom Metazoa; phylum Chordata; class Actinopteri; order Ophidiiformes; family Carapidae; genus Carapus; species Carapus acus. Next base: position 31,833 of record OMPJ01011009.1, read on the forward strand.
CGAACCTCAAATGACATTTTTAAATTACTGATTATAAAGTGTAATCTACATTAAGAGCTGCCAAATAAGGATTGAAGACTGGCAGATGACTTTTTGATGGTTACTGAGACAGATCGCCACCTCTGACTGACTTGTTCTTATTCCATTTCAGACTTTACATTGATTTGATTGCAGTTGCAGCTTGCGAGTCAGCAAGATGAATATCTGCACACAGAAGAGGACTTAAACTCTCCAAAACTACAAATGTCACGAACTTATTGTATCCACATTTATCTGTGGAATAAATTGAAAACCTTGTCTAGTAACAAAGGATTTAAACCTGGAGATTCTCTGTTATATAATACGCCCCATAACCCACTGATCCAGCGGCATAGCTATGAGATTAGTAAACACAGGCTTTGGCCATGTAATGGGTGTGTTCCTGCTTCCAGTCCTCACCTGCCTACTCACAAACATGCAAATATATTGCGACGACCAGACGCACACTTCTATGCAAATGCTCACATAATGAGCGCTTGCAGAAAAAGACAAACACACAGGGATCCAAATAAGGAGCCAGAGGCAGAGGGTTGACATCATCAGCTGGGAGCCCAACGATGTCCCGTCCCCCTCCAAACACAAGCGCACCAGATGCCCCAAAGGCGATGATGGATAAATCCGATATTTGTACTGAAAACAACATGTTGCACTCATGTCAGCAGTGAGGATTTATATGCAGTGCAGCTCAGGTCAAACCTCCTGCATTTCAGAGGAAAATCATCGGTGGGTTACACACTGGTGAGCCACTTAACTGCTACATTATCGAATAGACATACGTGCAACAGTCGCACACATGGACATCGGAGAACGATAAACACACAACCGGTTCACCCTGGTGTTCGGACTGCTAAGTCAGGAGAGCTGAAAGTCTGAGTGTGTGTGTCAGTGACTACGTATCTTCCCGGTCTGTGACAGCCTCGATACACCCATAGCTCCTCAGGTAAATGCTTCCCTGACCGATTGGCAAAAGTGATGACCAGGCTGAAGACTCAAACTAGAGCCTGTAGGGGGCACCAGACCGTGAGTGACTGTTTGGTGCTTCAGGACAATGGATGATGAGGAGAGCACAACAAGACCATACCCTAGCCCAAGTGCTAGCTCTATAAATCTTGGATTGAACACAAATGTACACACACGCATCTGTGAAGCATCTTTTAGAAGTAACATCCACATAACCCAACACATGCACCAAACGGATCAGTTCCCTGCCTGTGAATGCATCACAGGTGCAATTTCATGGCCACTCATTTGACATATTACCCAAACACACTAATTCTTGTATGACAAGTGTATGCAAAGCCAGTGTAAGGTGTGCTGTACATGTGCTTACGGACGACACAGCAAATGAAGAAATAGACAAACTTCAGCCCAACAACATTCATGGCAGAATTGGAGTAGTTAACAAAACTTTAGGCCACTGGCACTTCAAAGATGACCAGAAGGGGAGAAAAGATGTGACTGTGAGACAAGTGAGCCACTGAACAACCCAAACAGGTCCTGCATCTTGACTTTGCAGGTGTTTGTTATTCAATTTGTCATTTACGTTTACTTTAATGGAATCTATTCCTGCCTCAAACTCATTCACGCCTGCTTTAACACACTCCTCCATCTCTCTTTACGACACACACCCTTACTCTGCCCCATTCCTCCCTGATTCTCATTTGTAGTCACTGCATCTGCCACATGGTGTTCACATATATTATATGAAAATATAGGTTAATGAAAACATTAAGTTTCTTAATAAAGTAAAATAATTTTTTTTCAACCGCAGAATGCCAGAGGCTTCAGTTTGTCTTTACTTTATCATGGTCAACTCTTGCATTTGTTTTGTGACTATTGGCGTCTGTTTAAATACTGCCTACAACACTCCACAGGAAATCCAAAGAAAAATGGCAGAAAGAAGGAATTAGAAATGTCCTGATAATGTCTTGTGGTATGGTAGGTGACAGATTTCTGACATCTAAGAAGGTCCAGGTGACCTACCTGTCCAAAGACAGAGTCCACGATGGGTCTCAGTCGCTTCCGTTCTCCCTCTGGGAGCCACATGTCACTTGGATCTTCTACAGGAGAGGACAGACTCAGAGATTTGGCCTTGGGCTTTGGAGGCCTCTTCATACTCGCCGAACTCCATCGCCGGAAAGAGTCGATCTTCTTCTTGAACGAGCCCTTTGGAATAAAGATGCGAGACATTGCTTTCTGGGTTTACATATGAAACAATGATGGGATAGAAAACAGCTGCGTGGGGCCAGAACCCACAGTTTCTGCTTCCAGGGAAGCATCTGTGCAACATCCGAACAACAGTGGATCACAGTGTATTCAAAAATAAAAACACAAGGTTTGAAACACAGTTACTGGCAGTAACAGGAGGACAGAGCTCACCTTTTTCACCAATTTATCCTCGGGCACCTCCATGGACGACACACCTCTTGCATCAGTCATCTTTACAAACCCAGGTTGCACATACACCCAGATGTCGTCTCCTCCCTCCTGTCACAGTTCACCCACGTCCCGTTATCAGCGCGTCAATGTCTGACTGACTGATAATCTGCAATCTGTGTATCTCCTGCTGTTGTTGCTCCTCCTTCTCTCATCCCTCTCCCTCTTTCATCCCTCTCACTGAATACATTTACGTCGCTCCATTTGCGTGCGTCCACCTTCATATCAGCTCTCTTGCTTGGCCATCTTTACGTCACTTTACCTGATTTCACTTTGCTTTACAGGTGCTAAGCTGCAGTGAAACAATTACGTGTTGCTGAGTCTGAGAATGACGGTGATGGGTTTAATATAGTGCAAAGGGAAATTTTTTAACTGGTAAAAAAAAAAAAAAAAAAAAAAAAAAAAAAAAAATACACAACACGTGGTATTTCTTATTTACATTACATGGGGTTGCAGTACAAAATATATGGCTTGAATAAAACTTTTTTTTTTTTTTTTTTTTTTAGCAAACACATTTTTCGGCATATCCACAAAGATACTCCATTAGAACTTTTGGTAATGTCTTCGAGATTATACTGAAGAAAAGATTTTTTTTTAGATTGACACATCACAGAGGGATGGACAACTGCTCAAGATTAGCAGTTGGTTCCTTCTGTGGTGATTCTGTGCTCAATCCATACAACCTTCTCCTACAAATATGGCTGTCATAAAGCAGTCATTTGTCATCCCTAGTGGACAGAAAACATACTGAAATAAAGTTAATTCACTTTATCTAAGCGTATAAACTGATATGAATTCACATGCTCCGACACATTTGATCTGATTTTATTGCCCTGGGAGACAAAGCGGAAGCCGCTCCCATGCATACCATTGCATGTGTGTGTGTGTAAGAGTGCAATGGCCCAAAGAAAATCACTGACGCACGACTTAACCTTAATTCTGTTGTCGGCATCTGTCAGTTATAAGTACCATGGCGGTGCATTAAAGTGTTTTACAGCAATGCTCACCACCCCTCCCTCGTCCTACACCATCACCTCCAAACCTCTCTCTCTCTTTGACTCTTAACTTTTCTCTCCAGATGTTGACGTATCCGATTTGTGGTCAACGACCGCAGAAAAAAAAATCTGATTTATTTTTTTCGCTTAGTCATGTCCCTCTCCAGGCCTGAGCATTAATATACCACTAATCTTTGCCACATCGGCATCATTCTAAAACGATCTGATTGCATGCCAGATGTAGATTCTACTAAAAGCATTAGAGTGAAAGCTCAAACGTTAATAGCACATCAGTCATCTGGGGAGAAACGAAATGTATTGGTCGCAAGTGCAAAAACCTTTTTAGAGATACTATGCAACAGGTTTCTAATAATAGAATTACTGTCCAAATAAAAGCAGTGGCAAAGACGATTCTAAAATAGTGCTACTTGAATCAACATAGCTGAAATTTGGAGTGTTGTAAAATAACTATTATAAAAGTTATATTTTGACAGAGCAGTTCATTATCATTGGCCAAAATAAGAGCCCCACCAACATGCAGCGCTGAGCCCAAACATCACACTGAATAATCACAAGTTTTATTTCCAAGTCATTACTTACACATCATGTTGACAAAAATGTGGTTCTGTCATCGTTGGTAGGCGTTTCTCTCGTTTTCTTCCATTTTGTTGATTCAGTTGCTCATTTGCATGTTCTCACCCTCTCTCTCTCTCTGTGTGTGTATGTGTGTGCGTTTTAGTAGTACACAATGGCAGAGGCCACAGAGGACATGTCAGAGCCGTCTGTCTGAGCTTTTGATTTAATCCCGCTCTGTCTTGATGATTTCTGACTTTCACTCTATAATATTCTGTCTATTCTAAATCAAAACTACCCCGACAGTAATCTCACACGACCCTGTCCTAAATTACACCTCGCCCAGTCTGCGCAAATGGATCTCATTAACTGTGATGGACCCGGACAATTGGAGTGCCAGTGTGCAGTCAATCAGAGTGGGTATCAGAAACCATCAAACACAATCATTCTGAAAGCTTCGGAGCTTCAGATTTTCTGCGGTCTGGGATTACAGGACCTCAAAACCTTAATCCCTCCTCATCGTGTCCCTCGACATGGTATCCAGTAGGGGTTATACTGTCCTCTGCTGGCCCCAATCTGGTATTGAGGTTGTATTGATAGATGGTGTGACATACAGTGGTCTTGCATAAACTGGCACAATTTTTCATTCGTTTGGCTGCAAAGCAGCTGTAACAGTGCCTTATGCGAGTTGAAATACATCAGACAATAGAATTGATCTTTATCAATGTTGATAAAAAAATTTCTTTCAAAGTTTTACTGACATACTCGCTCAGTGCTACAACAAGTGTAATCAAAACAATATTTACACTGAATGTTTTCATGAAAAGTTGGACCAACATCCAGCATCTCATGTGCTTCTTGTCCACAGTGTGGCTCAGTATGATTTGATGCTGGAACAGAAGGTGTGAATGTCTCTTGCACATTTATGGTCCAGTCGAGGAGTCTTAAGATCTAAAGAGGCAACGAGATGTCATGTTTGCTTCCAGCTCTACTCCGCGCCCTCAAGCTTCTCGCTGATACAAAAACTCCTCCCTCCTCCACCAGCCCATCAAACAATTCTCCAAGACTCTGGCGTATCCTCACGCAGAAGTTTGGGCAGCTGAAGGCATAGAGGATCGGATTCAGCACCGGATTCAGGAAAGCAAACGTAGTGGCCAGGGGAAGCCCCACCTCTACTACGTTAATTGTTTTGGGCAGATACTGAGCTGCCACCTCAATGATGCAGAAGATGTGATAGGGAGCCCAGCACAAAACAAAGGCTGCAATCACAGCTGTCACCATTTTGCTGAAGCTTGGTGACAACATGCTCTGATTTGCTGGATTCGACGGACCAGGTGGTGACGGGGAGGTGGGTGAGGGCAAACACGTTTGGGTTCCTGAACTCAGTTTTGGGTTCTTAATAAAAATGGAGGCGGTTGTTGTGGTCATGGGGATGTTTTTACTCTCTTGTGCTGCTCCAGACACCAGCAGTGGCCCCTTCAATCCTCCAGCACTCTGTCTTCTCCTCAGCATTCTTTTGCGAAGGCCCTGAGCGATCTGAATGTAGTTCCAGGCAATGATCACTAGGGGGATCAGGAATGCCAAAAAAAATTTTGAGATGGCGGTTGCCGCTTGCCGCATCTTGCACTGTCTGTCCAACGAAATGTCAGATGATGCGTATAAAGCAAAATTGTGGTAGCACAATTTCCTTTTGTCGAGTTTTTCAGTCACTGAACGAAACAGAAAGTATGGGAAGGCGTTAACGATCGCCCACAGCCAGCCCAAAGCGCTCACTTTCCACGCTCCTGCAACCGATCGATGATTCTGGCACCACACTGGTTTGGAGACCAGAAGACAGCGGTCCACCGAAATGGCAGCCAGCAGGAACGCAGAGACAAACATATTGATGAAGAAGATGGACGCCTGAATTGAGCAAAGTGGGCCACCTAGTTCCCAGCTGTGGGAGGAATAAAGGTAGAAAGTGAAGAGGGGCAGGGTGAGCGTGGTCAGGAAGTCGGACATGGCCAGGTTGAGGACCCAAACTGCGGCCACGGTACGGCTGCGGAGGCGAAAGCCCACCACCCAGAGGATGAGGATGTTCTCCAGAATCCCCAAGCAGGAGACCACACCGTGGAAGCAAACCACAGCCAAATTGGTCTTGTTGTTGTTGTTGAGCGTGTGCTCACGCATCTCCTGCAGCACAGGGCAGAACAGTCCCCCGGCGTTGCCAGGAGAGAGGCTGAGGTTTGACATGGGTGCTCTGAAAGAGGAATGAAATAAAATGTGTAAGTATTGGAATGTCAGACGATGACTCGATCCTCAGAGAAGTGATTAATCTTGTGCTCATGATGACAAAATCATTAAGTCAAAGCAATGGACCAAACGGTGCAGCTAAGTACCACTTGTCATCGCGGTGATGTTGCGAATACACATGTTGCAGCATGTCAGCAGCATCGCACCCTATTTACACTTCGTTGTTCTACTAACCGTTCTTGAGCCTTTGCCAATACTGTAAGGGAACCCTGACACTGCAAACTGCACCAACTGCCTTACATTTTACCTGCAAGTGTGAACAACTGTTTCCCACAACAGTGTCACACGAACACACTGGCACATTTCCTTCCTCATTCCTTCAGTGGAATGAAGTACAGTTTGAGAAATATCTCATCTATTTTACAGTTGAACAGCCTCTGACAGCATGCTGCTGCCTGTTCCCATAGCTCCACATACCAGCTTTGTGGTAACGGCAAAATCTCCTGCAAAACAGTCCAGCGAGGCAGAGAGAGAACAAGTCCATCTGTCAACATCCGTTATCATGTCGAGATTACCTTGGTGATTCACCCTTGTGCTGCTGCAGGTTAAAGTTAGCGCTGCAGGATTCTTGGTATTAATTCTTGAGCTCAACTGTATTGGGTACATGCTATTGGTGAGTCACATTGGGAAACCACCTCCCATTAACCAATACCAACAGACGTTGACTTCCGCCGCAGCAATGGCACAGTATTCTCCAGTTTAATCGGACTCTCTAACAAATGAGTCCTTAGATTTATTGTTTCTTTATACTCCATGTTTGCATGTTTTTTGCTTTTCCAATCTTTGTCCCATGCACCATCACGCGCTGATGGAAAGGAGTCCTGCATACAGCGACAATAGTGACAACACTGAAAGCCACTCTGACCTCCAAATCGATGACAACTTATGGAAACTCTTAAGTCACTGAATAGTTGCGCACAATGCCACATGTCAACAATGCAGTGCATAAATACAGACTGATAAACACAAACTGATGAAAGACTCTCACGCCCTCTTCAACTCCTTAAGGACAGTTAACAACAGTGAATTTACAACACTGTAATTTTCTACACTTCAAAAACACTTTTCTTGCACTTAAATTCTTAAATGTCTAAGATAGCAAAGTCAATGGATCAACAAAGTGCCTGTCTTTGCAAGCTTGCTGTCAACCGTGAGGTGTATGTACTCAGATGTTCACACTATAGCACATGCTGTGTGATACGTTGTTGACTTGGACTGAGTTTGTCAGGTGAACAACGCAGAAACACTCAGCAGGCGGGGAATTGAAAGATTAGATACTGCCAGACGCAGACACTAGAGCAAACAGACTGAAGCAATGACCCATAATTGTAGGTCTTTGTTAGTGTGGGTATATGTGAGCTATAAGTATAGAAAAAGCAACAGTGAGAGTCTGACTGATTTTTTTTCTACAGTAACAAAGATTATGCTTACTATGTCTGCAAAATTACTTTTCCTGCACACATCAGTGTTTTATCAACACCTGGTTTTACACAAAGAACGTCAAAATGAATTAAAAGGTCTCCCATTGAATCTCCCACTGAGTGACATGGAGTCTTTGTGAACATCTGCCCACGGGTCCGATTCTATGCCCACAGCCATAAAGAACCATCGTACCTTCCATGTGCAGCGAGGGGTTTCATCGGGTAAACTATGTTGACTAATGCTACGCCAAGTCTCAGCACGAGGGTGCAGACACTAGTGAGGCAATACTGACATGACAGCATTTCCCACCCAGACAGTTTGCTCTTGGTTTCCACAGTAACAGACATTTGTGGATTTGGGACACCACCACTAAATGATTCGAGCACCTACAGAAGATTATGTCTTTAACTCTCTATCTTTTAAGATGTGTGGAAATTCTTCAGGCTGAACAGAGGTAAGGAATAGAATAGTCTCATTTGTCTGTATTATGGCTCATGGCACTGAAGGTTAGTTACTGCTCATCATGAACAAAATGTTGAATTACAAGTTGCTCTATGTCACTGAGTAGTTCCAGAGAACAAATGATGTTGATTTTCCGGTTTCATGGACCAGAGTTTCATTGAAGATAGCTTTCTCTTCTCTCTCTCAGCTGATGTTTGACATGTGCAGCATTGTATTTAGTTTTAGATTGTAACAAATTTCAGAAATGTGACACTTGCACAAAAATAACAACAATGTACAGTTTATATGTATACATATAATCTAAAAAAAAAGGAGATCAGGAACAACATCCTGAGGGTAGATGTGAACAGGCACTGAGATGCAGGTAAGATTAAGCAGATTTTTCACAGACTTGCACCTCTCTAACTCCACATCAACATGATAACAATAAATGAAATTGTGCACTTTAGATGTGTGAGTTGGACGCGGTGTGTGTGCGTGTCAGACCATTTAGATTAGAACTCACCAGGATATGAACTTCACCTTCCCAAAGTGGAATGAGTGTAAAAAAAATCACGTCCTCTTCCGTCTAAAGCAGTTGAACCGACAGCTACACTCATCCCTCCTGTTCTGTGACTTTGCTGAACCGGGCAGTGGTAAAGAACCTCCTTTCTCCTCCCACACATTCATCTGTTGCGCTGTTGCACTCACCGTACTGACACACAAACATGAACATGAGTATACACAGCACACATGCACACACTGGCATGCCACATATTCAAATCAGACTGCCTTGATCAAGAGTATCTCTGTAGGCAGGGGTGCACATTTGACTAGGTATTCAAATCATAGAAGTACGAGCAAATGTTGAGACCTGAAGTATGAGAAAACAGAAAAATAGAAAGAAATGTGATACACACCACTTACGTCAAGCTGAGATTCTGTATCAGATGTAATTTCAAGCTCTAATATATGTTGCCATCATCATTCCTTAACCAGGCATGTGTGGACTAGTCCTTACTGGCAGAGCTCACAGAGGCCAAACAGACACACACACCATCAAAACATGACCCAAAAAGTCCTGCAGTAACATTACGGATCAAACGGCTCACTGGTTTTGAGACAAAAATATCAATATTTTTGAATGACAGTTACTGTGACAAAGGAATGGATGGAACACAAGGTGTCTGTGGAGGGGAAAGGTAGAGATAAGAGTGCAGGCAGGGTGGCTCGGATGGAGGATGGTGTCAGGGGAGCATCTAGACAGACAGAAAAGGTCGACAAGATGGCAGTGAGACCTGAGATGATATTTGGTTTGGAGACAATGACTCCATCCAAAACACAGCTGGCTGAGTGAAGGCAGCAGAAATTGAGATGCTGAGAGTTTTCTTAGGAATGTGGAACCGGTACGGTGGAACAGTTTGGAAATTGTAGGTCACTGGTGTGGATGTGTGCAGAGAAGAGACAGTGGGTATATTAGACAGAGGATGGAGTATTTATCCTTATGTTCATAACAGGAGATCCAAATGTCTCGGGGTCAGAGTTCCACATGTGCAGATCACTGTGCAAACCTACAGCAAGCTCTCTGAACATGAATGTCAACTGTGAAACATAGACCAAAATTTGAGATTCTGAAGATCGTACCAAAAGACAACAACAACAGCTACAAAAACGCAAACACTACAACTCATCGATGGGAGGAATGAGTAACCTGGACCTTGAGACTTGAATACCACATCCCATGTGACGCAATTCTCCAGTTCGATGGTGGCCACATACTCCCTGCCTGCAGTTGATCTGTTCTTTTTTTCTCTGGTTTCTGCTCATCCACTCTTTTCTTCTCAGCCTTCACCTCAGCTCCCACCCTCTGTGGTTGTGGGACCATATTTAGCAGGTCTCCTGAGAGATATCGTATGGTTACAAATTTGAGGGGGGGTGTAGGTGTGTCAAAGAACAGCTGAACGATGGGATGGAAAAGTTTAACATTAGAGCCATTACTAACTCGCCCTAAATTATAAATGTGAATATATCAAATGAATGTCCAAAAGCTATTTCAATAAATAAATAAATGAATAAATAAATAAATAAATAAATAAATAAATAAATAAATAAATAAAAATTTAATGCATCTAATGATGACCTTTGACTTCCACTATAAATTGTGTGAATGTGATTCTTCCCTTCAGTAATGGTATTGGAGGATTGATTGGAGGATCAAAGTTAAACAGTACTGGTGATTCAGCGTTAAATGTACAGTAAATGTACAATGTAAATATACGTAATTAAATGTACAGTCATTCCCTGCTATTGTCCCTGAAGCTAATAATCCTTAACCTTGCCATAACCAAGTCTGTAACTTTCTTTCTTCACTACACATGTACAGTAATCATGTTTGGACTGAACTGAATAGAATTCACCATTTAAATGACGTCCTACGATTGTACTTTGTCTTTATTGCTGTGTGACTTGTGACTCGAATTTCCTGAGGTGTGACTTGCTAGCAAACACACACCCAAGATAACCAACGCATTCTG
>OMPJ01011010.1:0-12009 GCA_900312935.1 Carapus acus
CTTCATGCATAATAACTCCAAAGCCTTTCATGATTTCAAATAAATATTTCAGCCTGCTCTCGCTTGTATCACGTCCACGGGAATCGGAGCCCTCATAAATCACTGGCGTCAAACAGACAGAGGATCAAAACGATGCTATTTAAAATATTGTTAAACTGCAAATAATCTCTCTGAATGGTGTGAAAAACCACTGCGACGGCGGCGGTATCACAGAGAGAGGCGATGTGCTGATACGGAGAAGCGTCGCAAGCCATTTTCTCTGCACGGCCACACAGATACAAGCCAGCGTCCTCTGTGTGTGTGTGTTTGTGTGTTTGTGAGTGTGTATGCGCTAGTCTCTGCAGTAAACACACACCTCCGGGCACTCGGCGCCTCAGAGAGGAGCGAGCCTTTCATGCCTCGTCACTGCAGACAACGTGTGAAAGCTGGAGAGTCCAGTCTGACAAAGAGCTGCCATCCTCCCCGACAGAGCTGGAAGGGTATTTCTTCTCGGGTGAAGTCGATAAAAACCGGCGAAACTTCCCTGGGGAGCGTCGGCGAGGGGAAACGTGTCCCGCGCTGAGACACGGGGGAGAAGGACAAGCTCCAGATCTAAGGAGGGAAGAATCTGTGCGAGGCGAAGGGAGAAACCTTGCAAATGTGCAGTCTTTTCCCGGGAAACGCGACTGAACGGCGTTCCTTTTGTTTCAGCATGATGAATCGGGGATAAAAGAGGAGGAGTTTGTGTGTTATCGTGCGAGGCCGGACCGCCTCTGTTCCCTCTCAGCGTCATAAAGACCTGAAATGTAGGGCAGACCTCCTCACAACACTCCCGGCTCCTCTTCCTTTGTGCGGACGGTTCCTCTCGCTGACGCAGATCGCACAGCAGGACCAACACGTTCCGCACAATTACTCCAACATCCAAGACTGAGGTACCAGTCTTTGGATGTAACAAACACGTAAACACGCTTCAAAGCATCGACTTTATGATTCTTCATTCATTTCGTGCTGCCGTTTCTTGTTGTCTACGGTGACATTTCCGCTGAGGGGAAAAGTGGCCCAAATCCAAGTCTATTGACTTTATGTGACCTATTTCCCAATTTGAAACAGTCGCAACAGCGCAAATCAGATTTTCATATGTAGTCCTAAATTTGAAAGCATATCCGATTTTTTTCACAGCATCCGTGGTCTGAATGGTGATGTCAAGTTTCCTCTGACTTTTACATCATTCAGGTGAGACCGACGCTACAATTCTACGCCGAAGGAGATGATTCTGCAGTCGGATGTTGGTCGCATGAACGACGAGACAAAAATATTTTGACCTGCAGCATGATTGCTGTCTTAGCTCTACTTTTGCAATGGTCCAGCGTCAAAATCCAGCGTTTCCCCTCGATATAGCCCGAGTCCAACGCCTCTGGCACCAAAGCGACCCAAGCTTGTCATTGAGTGGTCAGATTCGTCAGCTGCGCCTCCAGCTCTTTAGCGGCTCGCCGAAGCGCGCAAGGTCCTGGTGCCACCGCCGAAAACTGCGGCGTGCGTTCACAGATGTAGAATCTGAGCGGAGGCTCTCATCCTCGACACTGACTGACCTAAATACGTTCCTTCTTCGGTAGCTGAAATTCAAGTCGATTCCAGCGGTGGCATATGTGATTCATGCTGCTTACTGCCAAATGACATTGTTTTGGAACTTCTGCTGTTCAACTGGGCCGCTGCTCCCGTTTGATGCTTTTTAAATCCATTCCCTCCTCTCGTCTGTAAGTGGGCTCATTTTAAGTGGAGCGTTTTTCTCTCTCTCCCTAGTAAACGCAGTCTTTCAAAGTGCAGAAATTAACTGTTCCCATCACAAGTGACGCGATAAAAAAAGATGCAACTCTCAGTCCCCACAGAAGAAAATCACAATCAAATTTAAGAATCCTCTGTTGTTTAACACAATTGCAACTAACACCGAGCGTTTTATTCACTGGCAATCCATTATTTCACAATGGGTTATTATTTGGAAGGTCCTCAGCCGTGGCTCAGGAAATCTGGCTTTATAGAATAACGATGCTCAATGGACAACAATGGAAAATAGACTGGAAGACGCAGGATGTGCGCACACCACCAACTTCAACTTGGCCATAAAGAGGGGACGAAAAGTTGAAATAATGAGTATATTACAATGATAAGTATATATAGGAGTGACCAGTGCTTGTGGTATGGTAGTGTTTCTCACTGCAAAGGTTTTCCTCAGCCACGTCTTCCCAATTGCTTGACTTGAAGGTGATGTGTTGTTTGTGTAATGCAAAAGTGTTTCTCAACACCTTTGCTGCCTGCTCTGGTTCCGGGAACCACCAGGAGCTCCACTAAGCAATACTCCAGATTCATGCAATCCATCGCTGGTGTCTTCTATCGATCGCTGCTGCGTTGTACCTTTGATGTTATCTTGTTGACCCATAAATTGGGTCAAGCGGTGCTCGGCAGGATGACTTTCACCCCGTTAATCCTGTTTGAAGCACATCTCTGGAGCCGGGGGAGGTCGGATGGGAGGGGCTGACCCCAGATACTACGAGAGACAGTGCGTGTGCGTTTCTGCTAATGAGCCTAACCGGGAGAAGAGAGAGGCGGCAGTTCTCTGTTTCTCAAAGCTATCTCCTCTAGATCATTACAACCTGCGGACAAGCCAGAAGTCGGCCTCCATTGTTCCTCTCTCCTCGGGGAATGAGTACACTCATGAAGTGAATTCAATCCATCATCTAAATTCCACCATTAATCCTTCACTGGCAATTCCCAGCGAAGAGTTCCATGCGATCAACTTTAGATGGTCCGGAAACTTTCTCCACTGTAGTTTGATTTATGACTCCGACGATATTACTCATCTCCCTCTACTTCGCTAATACGCATAGATTTTAGACTATGTGAGCTCGGGTAAAAGCCGACGTGATTCCAAAACAAATCCATCCCTCCCCAAACGCAAGGTGATTAATGAGTACTGTCGTTAATGGTGCAACGCTGGTGCAACCACTTACCGAATACATCTAACAGCAGCCTTCACAACAGGATGACTGGCAAACCTTTTACTCCACACTGTGCCACGGTACATGGGGACATTTAATTCATAGTGATGCTGTGTGTCTGCGTGTGTGTGTTTGGACAGCAGGCAGACGTGACAAAGCCAAGTTAGCGAGGGGTTGCAGCTGTGTGATAGCCACAGCTGCAGCAGAGGGATCAATCGGGTTGGGGATGGAGGGACGGGAGTGCTCCATGGTGGACTGCGTCCGCGGTCATCTCCGGGTCATGCTGTCCAAGTAGCTGCTGGACTGGAGGATGTCCTGAGGCATCCTCCGCTTCGACTCTCTGGAGAACTGATGAAAGGATCTTGATCTAGTGCAATGAAGTAGCGAATCTTGTGCCGGTCTTGCTCAATCGGTACCAGTACCATTGAGATAGCTATTACAAAGTAATTGTGTCCTCATACTGCATGATTGTCCGTCTTGGTAGACAATGACGTCCAACCTCTCTAATCATAATTTCATTATTTGGATTTGAAGGGTTGGCCTTTCTGCACCGTGACCCAGTGATCCAGGTAGAGGAGTACCAGGCTGCTCCCAAAAGGGTCAGATTGTCCTCAGGCAGCACATTGCACCCATAACAACCGCTCCTCAGATGAGGCGGAGGACCGGGGCAAAGATTGAATAGAGAATCAACCTTTCCCTTGATAAACAAAGAGTGAAAAAAAAATCTAATCACAGGGTCTCATTGCGAGGCTGAGCGCGTTTGGGTAGATGGAATCTCTCCTTAAATGGCCCCAACCAAAACTACTCCTTGCTCTTTTAAGGGGGAACTCGTCAAGAACTCGTGTAGGGATCTGCAAGTGCCTGTCCCCTATTTGCAAACATCGTACACGATTCTGGGTGGACAAAATAAAACGTCTTTGACTTTCATCGTGTTCAAACTCGTGATCCCACACCTGAAACGTACATCATACGTATGCTGAGCCATCGTAGGCCCACAGCAGCCCGGCCCTGCAGATGGATCTCCATTAAACTCCTCTCCTATCTCATCTCAGCGTTTGCCAAACTAATAAGGAAATAAATAAAGTACAAGCACACACCCACGCAAAAACACACGCGCGCGCACACACCTCGACTCGGACAAATGTCCACAAATGAGCCTCATTAAACTAACAAGGCAGCAGACCTTGGGGGGGAAAAAGGTGAACTAGACGCTGTGCTGCATTTGCCATTTATAAACTGGTCCCTTAAATGAAAGACTTTGGCTGGAGAGGAAAGAATTCCCTGCTCACTTTTCTGAGGGAGAGGCAGAACTCTGCAGCTCGCCCCGGTTTGTTGTTTTCCCCTCCGAGCCCCGCCTTTGTCCACAAACGCGATCCCCCCCGAGCAAACATAATGATGCAAGCTGCAGCTCATCATTTGCTCGTGGGCAGGTTGAGGATTTATTGCGGCGACGTTAACAGTTTCAGCTAGCCCTCCATTCTGTCTCCTGTTGGGGGAGATTTGAGATGTTGGGATTTGTTTTTGGAGATTAATCAGGTTTCCTTTTTTATGGAAGGCATCAAGGCTTGAACCCAAATAAACGACGGTGGTAAAAACGTAGTGCAAAGACATAGAAATATTTTCTCTGCGTTGTGATCGCAGCTTTTTGACACGATTCCGCCTGCACAGAGGTTGAAATTTAAAAAACATTTAAAACGCAATGAGGCTGAGGACATGTCCAACGCAAAGTTATTTGAAAGAACATCAAATCTGGTTCATGATTGCTGTGGTGACACTAAATCACAGACCCACATTGTCTCTGCATTTGTGTTTCGTTCACTGCCACGGAGTAAATTTTGGGACAAAATCTTTAACATTAAATAGCGCTTGTAATGTTAGCATAAAGTTAGGGTTTTATTTGTCTTTTAGGCTCGCTCCTGCGGTTCACTCAATTAACGCGATGCTGTGTACGGCTGTGAGGTCCATCAAAGTGATTTCATAAATGAGTGTTTGGTAGACAGGTTAGCAAAAAGCCTTTCGGGAGTAAACACGCTGCTTAATGAGCTCATCACTAATTAGCGTCCCAGCGTGAGACCAACTTCGCTTTGGACATTTTTGTTTGTAAACAGCAAAACTTACTTGGAGAGTTCTGAGCAACGCACGACCGAGTCCTCCTCCACAAGCGCAACATAATGTTGTCGATGTCTGCACGCATTGTGCTCTTGGCTGCAGCACTGCCGCTCACGCTGAGCGAGAACGACCCCAACAGCCTTCATTAACGCCTTCCGAGTCTCAGGCTGTAATTTTACGCCAAATGTTCCAGCAGATTCGCTCTGCACTATTGCAGAGAGAAAATGATCAGAGAATGACAAATGGTGCAAAGCGATAAAAAAATATGATGTTAATATAAGGTAATGTTCTAAACGCCATTAGTTGTGAATCAGAAATTACACCGCCACGGGCAAATGTGTCCATTTTCTTTCCCTAGAATTACTGTGTGCCGAGACGTCCTCCGTTCCTCTGAAAGGTTGTCTCACTTTCGGTGGCTCATCCCAGGCAGACGCTCGACAGCTCTGTTGGACCTGTGAACCTCTCAGCGTTGCTGAAAAGACCTCAGCAGGACTCGCAGCCTTCACCCGGCAGCTGTCAGACGGGCTCTGTGCGAGTCACGTGTGCGCAGTCACGTTTTTTTCGCCGACACTCCGTTGACCTCTGACCTTTGCCTTTAAGATTGAGTGCTATAGCCGTCTTGCGACAGAATCTGTCGTCTTTACACGTGTTTGTGTCCTGCGACTAGCAACATTGTCGTTGCCCGCAACCTCAACGCCACCATATCAATGTGTGGCAACACACACATGTGGACACAATGCATGATGTGCACAAACTACTTGGAATAAATACTACTCTGACTACATACATATGTACTTATACTATATATAAATACTATGGATACATGATTATGACAGATACTATGTGCACACCAGCCATTTGATAATATCACACACATCGACTGCCGTACTACAGTATGATAACTGTAATACAATACAGTGTAAACATAATTTTCCCATTGGGAAATGGGGAAGGGATGGAGAGTGACAGACAGTTGTAGAGACACAGAGGAAGAGAGAGAGGAAAAGACTGACACACAGACAGACAGATAGATTGATGAATAGATAGACAGAGAGATAGAACGAAAAGTAGAACAATGGATAGAGCGATAGAGCAGAAAAGAGACAATCACACAGAAGGACAGAGAGACAGACAGACAAATAGACCGACAGACAAATAGACCAACAGACAGACAGATAGATAGATAGATAGATAGATAGATAGATAGATAGATAGATAGATAGATAGATAGATAGATAGATAGATAGATAGATAGACAGATAGATAGATAGATAGATAGATAGATAAAAGGAATAAATAAGACAGACAGACAGACAGACAGACAGACAGACAGACAGACCGAAAGATATTAGAATGCAAACTTTTATCTGTTTTTCTTTCAACAGAGACATTAGAGTGCAAACTTTCATTTCTTTTTTCTTCTGTCACTGTTCGTGGGCGGAGCAGGAGGAGGGACACAGAGGTGCAATCAGACCTCCACAATCAATGTGTAGCGATTAGCGTCGCGGCTGCGGCTTCCCACTCTGACCTGATAAGGTTCCTCCTCACCAATCACATTACTTATGCATTCAATAACCTCCTTCCTGAAAACACATCACCTTAGAAATTCCCAAAGACCACCAATCAATTTATGCTCCCCACAATTCGCCAAGCACATCCAGAGGACGAAAGCTTGCGTGGACCCGTGGGACACAGGCTGGACATGCCGTCTGTATGTCGGTACGTCTGTCCCCCACCAGTCAGCTTGGCTCCATGAAAGCGAAGTTCGGTGCTGCTTGTTTTGAGAGTCTCAAACCCGGAGCAGAGGGAGTTTCACCCTTCCCCAACTGAGCCTGTCAAACATTTCAGCTGAAATACTGAATCCAGGGTGTGTGGGGCGTGAGTGCAGCTCGCTGCTACTACTTCCCTCCCAAAGGCGCAGTACTTCTGGTAAAAGTACACATACCAGGCACATTACAACTGTAATACGCTGGTGCCGACTCATCCTGTGAGATGCTAACGACATCGTCCCTCTTCTCCAATTTGGTTGTGCTGGTACCACGATAATAAAGATTCGGACTTGGAAATGCTTTATCGATCCCTGGAGGAAATTATGGTGGGTCCCTAAGCTTCAAGAGAAGTAGGTAAGGAAAGGGGCGATCAATAAATAGATAAATACATAAATAGGTTGAACTTGCGCACACATAGTAAATAGATAAGTGGAGTAGGGGGATGACATGAAAAGCACCAAACACACAACACTACACTACACACACACACACACAAATACATGCATACTTACACACACTCATTTGGAATGGCTAATGGCTGGTATAGATAAAGCCATTTCTCGGCCGTAATTATCACAAATCCCAAAAAATTTATGGGTCTAGTTAGAATCTACGACCTCAAACGCTTTGTACCTCAAACAATGTGGTATCCACACCAGTATTCACAAGAAAGTACTTGGAATTTCAAAATCCGGCGCGGCCATTACACGCTTTGATGAGCGGCTTGGTAAGAGCGTTCTTTGAACCAGCTAGGGTCCCGTCACACATTTGCAAGTAAAGATAAAAACAAAGGATTGTGGGTAAGTTTGCTTCTGCGCCCATATTAGCTTGACTTATTATTTTTATTTGCCTCGTCGCCAATAGATGAGCATCATCGAGCTCCTGTAATTTGCTTTGAAGGGTCTTAGAAAGGCTGTGCTCATCTGGAAGTGTTATTCTGCAGGCTGGGACGCTTGAGGACGTCTTATTTGACAACCATGAAGGGATCGCTCCAATTTAGAAAAAAGTATTCTTAAGAGGACAATTTAGTTTTGCAACAAGATACTTTCAATCTCGTTTTATGGACAGATTGTGTTTAAATAATTGTGCCTTGAATGTATGGAGATGTTGGAGGTGCTGGAGAAGGAGCTAGCAAAGATGCTCCTGCCTCTGGCTTGTAATGGAGAATTATCAACTGCAATTTGTCCATGTGAGACAAACTGGACAGACTTTTTTGTCTCACGTTATTTTGTGAGGGGAAATGCAGAAAAAGAGAAGAAATTTTTCAAAATAAAATAGCTAACCAGAGCATCTGATACGCCCTGGAGAGCTAGAGTCGCTCATTCTGCGATAGTTATTATGAAACAGAGTCAAATAATCGAAAAAGTGTTTAACATCTTAATTTCCCTTTGACAATTTGTTCTGAGTTACCACAGGCAGTGTGAGCCAGCAGACGTTCTCACAAACTGCGCCCGTGAAATGCATGCATACACACACACACACGCGCACGCACACACGCACGCACGCAGGCAGGCACACACACGCTTCCCCCACATTCACATCCAAAGGCCTCCCGCTCCACACTGACACACTGGAGCCGTATTACAGCATTTCGTCCTCCGAACGTTTCTTTGTGGCGAACAAACAATTCCGACGAACCCAATGCAAATCCTCCTACGTGTAATTAATTATCGACGCCGGCTGCTCCTTCGGCAACGCGCTCTTTATTTTGTCTCGGGGTCGTGGGGCCGGGCTGGCTGCCGCGGGGAAATAGATTTTCACCTTTCGTCTCCCGGCCTCTCTGAGAAAGTGAACAAGGACGCGATGAATTATTGCGGGAATGCAAAACACACACACACAGGCACAAATGTTGATACTACAGATTCGTGTGTGAACAAATTCAAGCTCGTGGGCAACAATGTTCTGCTCTGTCACCATTTTCTGGATCATTTTGAGGAGACGCCTGATTATTTGCGATTCGACTCCCTAGCGGATGTGTTTTGCTTTAATTTTGGAATATTACATTACAAGGGAGAATATAAATCGAATTTAAGCTGGAATATTGTATTACAAAGGGGAATATAAGATGTTCCGACTCTTTAGGCTGTTATTTGGAGGCGCACTCCCACTCTCACTCGCTCACTCTCTCCCTCTCTGTCTCCTCTCGCTCTTGTATCGGAAATCAATCAATCTAATGCAAATGTTACCATCGATACGATCGCGGTCATCAATCACAAGGGGGAAAGCCCAGTGCTGCCCGTCTCCCCCCTTTTTTTTTTTTTACCTGCCGGGGTGTCAGAGAGACAGACGCATTTCTCACCTCATCACCGACGGTTAAGTATCGCACCTGCTGGAGTTTAACCGGTCAAACATTCACCGCCTGCGGTGGAGGATGCGGCAGCGGGCGGTCAGAGTGAGGTGGGAGGAGCGGAAGAGGGAGGGAGGAAGAGAGGGAGGGAGGTGGTTGGCGGGGGAGGATGTCCGCCCCCTTCCGTGACCTAATAGTCCCTTGGGGAGCGGCTTAGCCCGTCCACTTCATGTTTTCCGACTTGGTGGTTAGAATCCTGATGGGGATGTTTAAGGACGGGAAGCCTTAACGCCCCCATTTGTTTCCCTGCAGGTAATCGATGGCAGACGGGAGGTTACAGCTAATGTGATTTATGTCTCCTATTTCCACTGTTATGCTTCATGTACAAATTGTCTTAGGTGATGTAAATCCCCCGCACCCCCCAACATACACACACACACACTCTCGCGCTCTTTTCACAAGCTGCTGACACCGAATCCAGGGTTGCCAAAACCAAGGCAATTAATCCGTGTTTGTGTCCGGGAGGCTTTTTTTTTTTTCTTTCCCTCCTTTACCATTTACAAACAACATCCGCAAATGATGACATGTTGAATTTCCTGGCGGGGGGAAAACTGTGGCTCGCACCGCTCCACCTCTCCTCCTCATCCCTCTTTTCCTCACCCACCTCGCCCTCGCTCACCCGCGCGGGAGCATCCATATTCATCAACCGCGATGAGCGCGTGCGCGCCGACCGAGCGGTGCCATCTACATTTCATTTGAAACAAGGTGACATTTGCCGTAATTGTAATTGGCAGATATTTGTGTTGTGTTTTCGCCGCGCTGAAATGAATCCCGCTCCGCTCCTCAACCGGGGAGACGTTCGCAATCTCAACACAAACACAATCTAATCACCTCATTCCGAGTCACGCATACACTTGTAATTAAGCCGCAGACGCGTCTCGATTCTCTCACACACGTGGGGGAACATTGATAAATGAGGGAGCGCGTGATGAAGAACACCAAAAAAAAACAAACAAACAAAAAAAAACAGACGTCTACATGTCATGTGATGTCTGATTCTCCTGTGCAACCGTTTCTTTTCTGACCCCGGACTTACGATGTCACGGTGTGGACAGAGGAAGACAAGAAAGGGAGCAAGCCAATCCATCAACGCATCAGTTTTATGTGCGCGTGTTTCCTGTTTACGACGTCGATGATGTGGTATCGACTGTGCGTACTGTTGGGCCGTCCGCAGCTAAAAACGGCGATGATGCAGTGTCTCCGTCTAACAGCCAAGGACGGTCCCCTCCCCGCTTCCCGCAACGAGGCCGACGGACCCAGGAAGGAGGAGGAGGAGGAGGACGAGGAGGGTGGACGAGGGAGGAAGACCAACGAGGGCGCGTTGGTTCCCCTTCCCTCACTCCCAGCTCCAGCGCCTTAATGTATAATTACATTGATCAGGGGAGGAGAACTTTGACTCCCTCGCACTGTAAATAAGGAAAAAACCCCTGCGAGCGGATCGGCTTCCCCCCTCGAGCGGGAGTGGGAGGACGTGATTTCCTGTTCGCTCCCGATTTTCCAGCACCGCACTGAATAATTAAGGGAAAGCGCCTAGCGAGTGTAAATGAAGATATTCACCGGGCGTAATTCGCTGTTCAAATCTTACTTAACTGCCTCTTTAATGAAAAGGTTACGTCGTCTCCGAGTCCTCTGTATATGACAAAAAGCATGGAGATGAGGCTATAAATAATAAATAACCCGATATTATGCGGCAGGAATTGCAAATGTGGGTTACAGAGATGCTGAATCAGTCCCACGCTCTGATTTAAGGGGGGCAATACATTTAAGATCACCGGGCCGCTCCTTCCTCAGGCGGAGCTCCGATTTTACATTTACAATTTCAGGCATTTACCTCCAACTCGTAAGCCACAAGGACTCGGAGAAGGGGCGCGATGTCGTTTAACGTCCAACTCAAGGACACCAGGCTGGGGAATTGGCAACCCGGCCTGTCGGGCGTGGGACCTTTCGTGTAAAAAGGCCTTTCTAGCCACTGGAGCCAATCTGGAAGATCGCAGACGATCCACGAAAACCCCTTCGTAGATTTGAGCGATTTCCTCCATCCTCGTTCCTCAGACGTGGGAATCTGGAAAGGCAAATTAAGGGCGTGATGGGAGCCTCATAAACAGCCATGATAGCAGCTGTCAGGCATCGTCAGCCAATATCCTGCCCGTGTCCGTTCATTACTGTGACTGAGTAAAAATCTTAAAATTTTGACAATGAGTGATTTTGGGGGGAGATATTTAACCGTCCCCTGCACGGCGGGACAGAGGGCGCCATCAAATCCTCGCAGATATCCGACACTTTGGACTCGTGGTTGTGGGATGTAATCACGCCTCGTGCTGTGGGCAGTTAGCGGCTCATCCTGTCGTTCCTCTGAGAGCAGATCATCACCAAATTGGCCCAGCAGGTCCACTTGCTGGGCTGTCGCTTCCTGATGTTTGAACTGGGTCTGCGCGAGTATGAATATTTCAGGCGGGTCAGGTCGGAGTTTCATCACGAAGGGATGAAAACGTCCCTCCTGACATTTTGTCCCATGCAGCGCCACACATGTACCGCCACGCTAACACACACACACACAAAGTGACACACACACACACACAGACGCACACAGACACTCCCCATCTCTTTTGGTCTCTGGCCTCATCTCAGCCTCCTGATTCACTGCTCTGTCGGTAGATCAATAGAAAGGCTCTCTGTCAGGAGGAGCCACCGCACAAGCACACACTCGCACGCGCGCACACACACACACACACACAGACACACATACACACTCACATACACATACAGAGAGAGAGAGAGAGAGACAGAGAGAGAGAGAGAGAGAGACGACACA
>OMPJ01011011.1:0-13120 GCA_900312935.1 Carapus acus
CTCTCCTCTTTCCCCATTTCTCCCCTCGCCTCTTTCTCTCCCCCTCTCTCTTCCTTCTCTCTCCTTCCTCCCTCCCTTTGTCGCTCTCCCGTCCTCTATCCCTCCCTCCCTCTCTACCCCTCATGAGCCCCGTCTTGACGTGCTGCCACCTCTCTGTCCTCGTCCTCCACCGTGTTATCGTCCTCTCGGCTGGAGGAAGGAGACGGCATGTGACAGTTTGGGGACAAACGGCTCAGAAATGATTGATTTACCGTAATGACACTGAGCACAGGAGGGGAGCACAGCCAAAAATGTTTTTGTTCACGAGCCTCCCACCCTCTCCTCTCTCTCTCTCTCTCTCTCCCTCCCTCTCTCTCCATCTCTCTCCCTCCTTCCACAGGCCTGGCTGACTGAGATCCACGAGTACGCTCAGAAGGACGTGGTCATCATGTTGCTGGGCAACAAGGTGAGCCAAAGCTTCCTCTCTCTCTCGCCTGGCACGAAGCATGGCGGCGACAAACGTCCCCCTGGCAGCGTGTTAGCGCCGCGCCGCCTTATCGCTCCCTGACAGGCTGCGCGCGGCTCCCCTCATGCTAACGCTCGCAGGCCGCACGCCGCCCTCGCCTCCATCACAGGCTGCACAGATTTACGCCTCTAATCTCCGCCGGTGACGTTTCGGAGAGGTTCACCTCCGGCTGTTCGGCAGGTGTTTTTTTATCCGTTTTTGCGCGGCCTGCTCATTCATATTTTATCTCTCCATCATGCGCGCGTGTCGTGCCTGGACTTAAACGGCGACACGTGCAAGGCGGCGCGCTGCGAAAGTTCTGCTTATCTGAAATGCATTTCCGTCAGAATGGACCGACTGCCGGAGGAGGAAATGGTGGGGGGAAAAAAAACGAGTAAGATCACGGGGTTGCTGTCAGCAGTCAGAGTTAATAAGTCAGCAAGCGCCCCCTGGTGGCGTCAGGAGGACGTGGCCTTGCTGGAGGTCGTGGACGTCAGCGCGAGATGGGGACGGACGCGCTGACATTTGGTCTGTCTGGGGGAGTTTCAGCCGAGTAGCCGACAGCAAAACAGGCAGACGACGACGACGACGATGATGATGATGATGTTGTTCTTCCTCCCCCGCTGTCTCACAGTTAGACCTGGCTGCCGAACGGGTGGTGAAGAAGGAGGACGGAGAGAAGCTGGCAAAGGTGAGACGCCGCTCGGGCCCGAGGCTTCGCAGCAGGTCACTCTCTCTCTGGCCTGCTGCTACGCTAACGTGTCTCCGTCTCCTGCAGGAGTACGGCGTCCCCTTCATGGAGACCAGCGCCAAGACGGGCGTCAACGTGGAGCTGGCCTTCCTCGCCATCGCAAAGTGAGTCTGAGAAGTTCATAACGTTTGTGAAGGGTTAGAGAGGGTTCATCAAGGCTCATCATGGGTGGTTTGAGAACTTAAAGAAGAGAACCAACATCCACTGGGTGGTGAGACATGGAGAAGCATCTAGTGTGGACGAGAAGGCGGCGGAAGGATACGTCACACGTTTGGCTGTAGGCGTTGCTACAGGGGGGAAGGATATTTTCACAACAAGGACTTAACTGGGACCAAACCCCATTATTCTGCTAAGAAATGGCCAGACCGGAGTAAAATCATTCTACTTTTTTCAGATAAAAAAAAATTGTTTGAGATAAAAGCATACTGACTTGCGAGCTCAGTCATCGAACAAATTAAACTCTCATCTCAAGGTGCCACTGTATATGATATCAATATCCTATTATCTAACTTGTAAAATTGATAGTTGAAATTCAATTTAGAATTTGTACTGATCATAAAATGTGTCATATACAATAATGTTTTAACAATAATAATGTGCCTCACATGTGAAGTCAACAACTTGGGCTTTTATTTTGAAGGGTTTCCTTCAAATGAGCTCTGGGGTCAGCTTTGCGGTTATCGGTTATCGCTGTCTCTAATGCCGCATTCCAGGCTAATCGTAGCTCGTAATTTATCGTGTAAAAGTGGGCGGGGCTACAGCCACACCTGTGAACTCAAGACTTTGAACTCGATTGTACTGAAGTACTTCAACTTCCACCCAAAAAATGACGGACCAATAGAAGACGGCGGTGCTTGGAACGGTTTGAAGTCGTGACTCGTGAATCTCGAACTCCAAAGTTACCAGTTACGAGTATAAGCATAGGTTTGCAAATGTTTACTTGGGGAAAGGTCAAAGGCCAAGCTAGGTGTTTTTTCTCTTTCTTTCTTTCTTTTTTTTGTTGTTGCTACGAAGACTTTTAGGAGCCACTCGGGCATATCGGCGGATGCTGGATGTGCTCCATCTCCACCTCTGGGCGCACAAGAGTCCCAAAATGGATTAGCGCCGCTAATGACGTCTCATTCAGCGGGAGAGAAAACACGTCAGAATACATTCAAACGCGACTCGAGCTGGAGACGATTCAGGCGACTCGGGGGCTTGGCAACCGCGGCAGCTCCGTTCTGGCTTCGCTTACTGACGCAAAACAAGCCAGCTGAGTGAGAAACGCAGTCAGTCCAGACAGAAGAGCAGACAGACGCCCGCGTGCCTGCGGGCGCCGTGGCGAGGCGGCGTCCGAAAAGGCGTCATGGCGTTTGTTGTCTTTTATTTTTAGCGGCGGGTGACCCGCGCGTCACGTGCGTCCAATCCCAGCTGGTAGCCAAGCGCCACGGGAAGCGTGCGGCTATTTTCGACTCGGCTTCGTCTCGTGATGTTAATTTGATTACTGGATGCTGGGGGGGAGAGGCAGACGGAGAGCTGTGCCGACTCTGCACAACAGAGAGGCAGGAGGGAGACACATCTCCGTGTCCGTCCCCCGTCTCCGTCGTGACTTCCATGAATTGAAACGATAAAGGAAATAAGTCAGAACCGGGAGGAAGTCCTCCCTTGTTGTCATGTCTCGGTTCTGGGTGGACGCGAGTTGCGTCCCTGACGCCGCGTGTCCTCCGGCTGGACGTCCCCCCGTCCCGTGACAGGAAATGGAGCCTGCACTTCCTGTCTGCGCCGTCACACTGTGTTCCCACAGCCTCCGAGAGGGAATAACGCCAGTGTCTCGCTGCGTCGTGTATTTTAAGTGCCAGCGAGATGAGGTGATTCATACCGGAGGTATTTTGACTTCGTCTTTCTCTTTCTCCCCCTCCGTCCCTCCCTCCCTCGCTCACTCTCTCCCTTCCTCCACACATTTTTACTTCCGTTCCATTCTTATTTCTCTGTTTTTCTCGCCCTGTCTGTGCTCCATCCCACACATCCACCCCCTACATACTGTATCTAACCTCCGCCTCTCCCTCCTCCTCTCTCTCTCCCACTCCCTCCCTTCCTTCCGCACCTCCCTCCCTCCCTTCCTCTCCTCCCTCTCTTCTCAGGGAGCTGAAGCACAGAGCCACACAGCAGCCCAACGAGCCCAAGTTCCAGATAACCGACTACATCGAGTCTCAGAAGCACAAGACGGGCTGCTGCGGCCACATGTAGCCTGATGTTTCTGCCCCCACCCACAGGCAGAGGAGACGCACGCGCACACACACACACACTTGCACACATACACACACACCCTACAATGGTGACTGGAGAGAGAGGGATCCGGGGACAGAGACGAGCAAACGTCCTCACAGAAACGATTCGTCAACTCGCTAGTGAGCGAAGGGGTCATCCCTCATCTGAAATGTGAAGCTAAAACTTTGATGTCCTTTGTAGACGCTGTGTGTGTGCAGGTGAGTGTGGGAGTGTGTGTGTCTGCGTGTATGCGCATTGTCTATGTGCTAACAGCTCCAGATTGGGAGCGGCCATCTTCAAAAACGCTTCATCCGGGACAAACCACACCACCGAGTCGTCCTTCCGCTTTTCTATCAATCCGTGATGGGCTGGGCGGGTTCGCGTCCCCCACGTCTTCGCGTCCGTCTCCGAAAGACGCCGACGCTCTCCGCCTGTACATTTTGGCCCCCTAACGCAGACTTTCTACCCGCCCGCCCCGCCAGAGTCGTACTTTTGCAGGGTCGTCCCTCTCCGTCCCCTCACCGACTGCGCAGCACCGCCATAAAACGCTGCGTCTCCTTTAAAGATGGCCGTCGTCCGAGCCGTCCGCGAGCTGTGTTTGTCCACACGCCGGCGTCATTGTGTGTGTGTGTGTAACACGTTTTCTGTCTCTCTCCTCCTTCTTCTCCTTCTCTGTGCAATGTTCATTCTGAATGTTTGCTGGATGTCTCGTCCGTCCCTCTCCCGAGGCGTCTCGCGGTGATCACAAAGTGCCCGGAAAAAGTGCTTTGTTATCATATTATTATTATTATTATTATTATTATTACTATGATTATAAAAAAAGGTATATTTTGTACTGTATGTGGTGCTGTTTTATTGAAGTCGAGTCTCATCCGTGTGTGTCTGTGTGTCTCTTTGGGGGATGCAGGAAGTGGGCGGGAGGGAGACAGGATGTGCTGAGATTAGTGGACCACTGTGTGGCAGCAGACGTTCAGATATCCTACAGCTGAGCGGGGACAGTGAAGTAAACAGAACTTTATTATGTGGAGACGCTGGGACAAGAATTCATAAGTCTGGATGTGCTGTTGTATGGAAACTCTATTAAAGCCCATTGTGCTTAGACCATGTTTTCTTTAACGCTGCTGTGAGTGTGAGTGTGTGTGTGAGTGTGTGAGAATGTGTGAGTGTGTGTGTGAAGATCGAGCCAAGACTATATATCTGAATCCAGCCCTCCCACTCACATCTGTGAGTCACCCAAGCAAAGGATCCTATATATTCAATATTCTTTATGAGTGGTCTGTGTGTGTGTGTGTGTGTGTGTGTGTGCGTGTGCATGTGCATGTGTGTGTGTGTGTGTGTGTTAAATCTTCCTGAGATGCCAGAGCTGGCCGGTTCAGAGATGCTATCTACTTTAAAGCCTCTTATCTTATCTGGCCTGGTTATCTGGAAGCATTCCCAGCGCTAACAGCGCTAACCTCTCCCCAGGCCTCACATGGTCCAACTCCACGCCCGCTTTTCTTTCTTTCTTTCTTATTATTCTCTCGGCAGGACGTTCTCTCGTCCCCGCGGAGCGCCCACAGAAAGGTGTTGGACACTGGCCCGGCGGTGTGAGACGGACGCTGATTAATCAGCAGCGATGATCGATTTGTGGCGGTAGAGCCACAAAGGGCTTTTCTTACCAAGAGGAAATTACGAGGGGAAGTAATGGGACAGAGAGAGACGTTCCACGAGCCTTACAGGAAGATAAAAGCTTAATTATTACTGCTTCCCTGTCACTTTGTTTAAACGCTGCATTGTGTCTGCGGCAGGACTGAGTCACTGCTCTGCTAATACAGGAGATCATACAGGAGTAATGGGACATTTGAGAGTGTTAGCAGGCAGGGACAGTGGGGACGTCTTTGGAGTAGAGATGGACAGGCGGACAGATGGATGGAGGGATGGATTGAGGGACGGATAAATGTATGGATGGACTGACGGGCAGATGTACAGATAGACAGACAGATAGGTAGATGGACAGATAGATGGACAGGTAGACACGGACAGAGATAGACAGATGACAGATAGACGGATGGACAGATAGACAGATGGTGGATGGATGGATGAATGGATGGACACAGATAGATAGACAGATGGACACAGATGGATGGATGAAATATGGATGGACGATAGATGGACAGATGGATAGATGGATGGACATAGTTGGACAGAGGTGGATAGATGGACACAGAGGGATGATGGATGGATGAATGGATAGATAGATAGATGACGGATAGATAGATGGACATATAGATAGATGGACACATAGATAGGTGGATAGATAGATGGACATACTTGGAAACAGATGGATGATAGAGAGATAGAGAGATAGAGAGATTGATAGAGGAAACTGTTGCATGTACTTTAGCCGAGTTTTGAGTAACCATGTCTCAAAACGGAAGCGGATATTGCGGCTCATCGCCACAACTACTGTAAAGGAAGAAGCGCAAAGTAGTTGATCACGGAAATCACCTGAACTCCGCGCAAGTGTCAGTTTGAAAAGTCAAAAAAAGGCAATGATTCATAAACACGGCTGTACAGTGCGGATGATATATGAAGCGTGCTGGTGCGGCCTTTGGGTTAATGATTACCCCCGCACAACGTGACGGTGCGCGTGTTTGTTTGCGCAGCTCCGTCTGCGCCTGTTTTGCATGAGGCGGGCCGCGGGTCCGTGAACGCACCGCCCTCTTCCTGAGCGGCTACGGGCTGTTGGCGCGGCGCGGAGCTCCGCGGCCCCACACACTTACACACACTCACACGCTTCCTCACGCTCACACACACACTCTCTCTCGCGCTCTCCGCTGCTCGGCTCAGGCGGCCGCAGGACGGGACGGTTCCCCGGGAAACTGGAGTAGTGGAGGAGTGGCACCGTTTCTGTCCACTTTTCCCACGGAGCGCTTTCCCACACACACACGGGGCGGAGGCGTGTGTGTCTGAGCGTGTTTGTCCCCCCCACCCCCAACACCACGCAGCATCATCCTCATCATCCCCAGCTGGTCCTTCTCGACGATTCCGCGGCTGGACGAGCAGCAACAGGTCGGAGCGACCATGCCGAGCAAAAGTCAGTATCTCCGGCCCAGGCTGTGCCGGCTGGAGAAGGGCGACAACGGCTACGGCTTCCACCTCCACGGGGAGAAAGGTAAGAGCGGCCAGTTCATCCGCCTGGTGGAGCCCGACAGCCCGGCAGAGACGTCCGGGCTGCGCGCCGGGGACCGCCTGGTCTTCGTCAACGGGGAGGACGTGGAGACCGAGAGCCACCAGCAGGTCGTGTCCCGGATACGAGCCACCCTGGGCGGCCTGGAGCTCATCGTGGTGGACCCGGAGACGGAGCAGCTGCTGAAGAAACACAACCTCAAGTGTGTGAAGGAGTTCGTGACCGACGGGCTCCCGCTGCCTTTCGACGAAGACAGAGAGGACGAGGAGGAGGAAGAGGAGGAGGACAGGAGCGGTGGTGGAGGTGGAGGAGGTGATATCCGGACGGAGAATGGGGATGAGAAGGGAGACGGGGAAGAAGTAGTGGAAGTGGAGGAGACGGTGGTGGAGGTGAAGAAGAAGGAGGAGGAGGAGGAGGAAGAGCGAGAAGAGCAGGTGGAGGAGGAAGAGGAGAAGGAGAGCGAGAACGGGACCCCGAGGGAGTCCACGCCAGTCCCGGACACCAACGGGAAGATCCACGGACACGTCGACAAGAAGATGAGCATCAACTCGGACAAGGTGAGCCAGTAAACATCTGGTCCCATCAGACACTTTTTATGTGTTTAGAACCACTTCGTTTTCCATACTATGGTGCTCAAACTGCGTGTCGTGTACTTGTGATGGTACGCACAAACTTCCCCGCCCCTCACATTGAACTCTAATCCATGTTATAAGTGTGTATTCATGGATGTCGACCTTCTTGGGGGTTGGCGTCAATGTTGGCAGAGGAGTAACATGAATGTTTTTGTTTACTTCTAAGTCAGGGGTGGGCAAACATCTAGGCTCAGGGGCCACATGGACTTTTAAATTTTGACTGACGGGCAACATCAACAAAAGCTGCAGACATATTACACCAAAACAGAAAAAAAGCTTAGAGGAGTTAAATTATTTACCTTTAAATGGGACCAGTTTTGTTGTTCGGCCATCTTTGCCAGTGCATCAAAGCCTGGTGCTAGTTTTGTTGTTGTAGTTATTGTTGTTTGTTATGAATGCTGTCAAAATTGTGAATTTGTTATCAGTCTTTGGTGGGCCGGATTAAAAAGACCATCAGGCCTGACGTGGCCCATCGGCCGTAGTTTGCCCACCTCGGCTGTGAATGTGAGTGAGCCTAGCTGAGCTCTACAGGTGTTCCCCATAAAACGCCCACCACGCGGAGCTCCCGCCCTCAATGCTAATAACAGCGGTAAGAACGGCATTCTGGGAGCTTTTCCGCGTGGAGTATTTATGCGAGATATAATAGTCGCTCTGTGTCAATAACACGGCGAATACGGGCACCAGCGCCCACGCGCCCGGCGCCGCCGAGCCCCCGGTGGGCGGGACAAGTTGGCCGGACATTTGCTGTGGGTGAGAGGACAAACAGGCCCCGGGAAGCACGTATCCAGGGTCAGAGGAGTATGGCGACCTTTGTGACTGCGCCATATCAGAGCGAGGCGTTTAGGGTGTCGCGGCGACTTTAGAAGGCCACAAAACATCGGCTATTACCAGCCAGGCCGGCGCGGTTTGTAATTTAGGACGCTTATCCCGCAACAATGAGGGTGCGTGTCCACATCAGAGGGTACAAAGTGCAGCCGAGCCGTGTTTAACCTGCTGGAAATAAGCCGCATTGTTCCCCTTTGGTGGTGGAGGGAAGGAGCGCGACATTTCTGAACAGGGCAGAACAAACACGGTAACAGGAAGCTGTCCCCGTCCCCCGTCTGTCCTCGCTGTCTCATCTGTCCCTTCAAGCGATTGCCACGTTTTGAGACCGCAGCGAGCTTTCGTGGTGTCTCTGGAACTCTCTCGCTATTTGGTGTTGTTGTTTTTGCGATTCGATATCCTTCATCCCTCAGTGGTTGAGAACTCGGGGCTTTGTTAGAAAGCCCTGTGGGACGGGAGGCGTCCTTCAGTTTGTGTCCCCTCGATGTTTGTCCCCAGGGCCGGAGTGCTTCCCTGTCCATCAAACGCTCCGCACCAGATGTTATCACCAGCCAGAACCTTCCTCCCACCCCTGCTGTGTTCTTGAACCTTCTTCCCTTATCGCCGTCCCGCTGATGTTTACACCTCCACACACACGCGCGCGCATGCATTTCCTCTTTCAAGTCCCGCGGCCTGTAAAAAAGAAGTCCATAAAAGCCTCACCGTGTTGCAATTAAGTCAACAGCTCCAGTTTCTGCAACACGCCCAGGTGAAGACATTTAATCAGACACGTGGAGCCGGAACTCAGATGGAGACGCCCCCAGCCTGTGTCTCCTCACGTCTTCCCAGGGGTCCAAATATAGAATCTAGTTAATAGTTTATATTACGACATTACCAATCTCCCTTTTCTAACATTGTTTCGAATATTTGTGAAGCTGCGTTGGTGAAAATGTGTTATTAATGATGCGTTTGTTTACAGGAGGGACCTTTTAGGGTGATAAATGCTCAAACACACTCATTAGTTGGAGGGAGCAACACGCTTGGGTGCCCAGTTTGCCAAGAGAAGAAGTTTGAAATTTACTGACAGGCAGCAAGCGGCCCTCCTCCCGTGGCTGCTGAGATAACATGTAGAGTATTTGATATGGATACGCTCCCTAATTGAGGGCGGGCAAACTGCGGCCCGTGGGCCTCATCAGGCCCGATGGTCTTTGTGATCTGGCCCACCAAACATTGGTACAGATTTCACAATTTTGAACAAAAACTACAACAACAAAACAAACACCAGACTTGGATGCACTGGCAAAGATGGCTGAACAGCAAAACTGGTCCCATTTACAGGTAAATATTGTAACACCCTAATGCTTTTTCTCAGTTTCTGTTTAATATGTCTGCACCTTTTGCTGACACGGCCCGTCTGTCAAACTTAAAAAGACAATGTGGCCCCGGAGCACAGATGTTTGTCCACCGCTGACTTAATTGAAGCTCCTCCACAACTTCTCACACTTACAGGACCTTGGCAGGTACCATACTGATGCCTTGGTACTGTGAAATGGTTTTGTTATTTTGAGGTTTCTTGGGGCTTCCAGCCAGTCGACCCTGTCCTCATGTGATCCCCCCAGTCCAGCACGGCTCAGCAGAACAGACGCCGCTCACCGTGACGTTTTAGCATCAATCACCTGCAACTCCCCATCACGTCCTTGCTTCCCATTTTCGAGCCCCGCCGCTACATCTCGTGAGCGGGGAGCAGTTTGACATTTAAAGGGCATCGCGCAAATGTAAACGCCACGCGTCGGCGTCTGCGTCCCTCACCGTAGCGGCGCGTGCCAGCGGTTGCCGTGTTTGCTCACAGATGCCGTCGAGCGTCTGATCACTCGGGTTTTGGTTTCACAGTTTGATGTTGATCGAAAGCAAACGCGAGATTCAGCGGGGAGCAAGCGCAGCGTTTGGATACGGCAGGGCGCCGAGAAAAGCCGGCAAACGACCTCAGGGAGGCCGAGAGAGCTTCACACTCCGTAAATTGGTCTCCAGAGGTTCGAACCAGTTTGTGTGCGTGTGTGAGAGAGTGTGTGTGCTATAGTTAGGGACCTCAGGGCGTCTTCTGCTCCGACTGCTCCGCTGTTTCTGGAATTTTCCCCCCCGACATCCTGTTCGACATTCTTCTGCCTGCGCCTCTCCTACACACACACGACAATCTTCCCACGACGCGCACACTCATACATTTGGAGGAAACACACACACGCGCGCGTGCACACATACAGACGTGCGTGTTCCGTCCGTCAGGCCGCGAAACAAAAGATGGGGTCGAGGGGCGACGCCCCCCCGCGGTGACGGCGGGTCGGCAGGGAAGAGGGAGGAGGCCTCGGATGAGCCTCGCTCTCGGGTTGCCACGGTTACTGCGAGGTGTTGCGTCCGATCTGCTGGGAACGGGTGTGCGTGCGAGGACGGAGGTAGGCGAGGCGCCGGCTGTGTGCGAGAGGCACGAAGACGGAGCAAAGCAGCGAGAAAGCGTTGAAGGTCAAAACGGGCGAGAACGTACGTGCCGCGCTTGTCATCACACAACAAGTCAGCGAAAAAGCTACGAAAAAAATAGAACTGCTAATGGGTTCCAAAGGTTGTTTGGTTGTTTATCAGGCTGTAAATTCGCCTCTTTGGCGTCGTAAAGGGCAGAGTGGCGTGAGGGCAGGGAGACGCTTTAGGTGGAAGGGCGAAACTAGAATCGCACCGTGGACGTTGCTCCTGGTTCCATGATGACTTCGAGCTGATTGGGCGCCCACAGGCTCGGCTAACCCAACCGCCGCGTGTCATCCTCTGTATCGCGGTGTGCAAACTTCTGGGCCCAGGGGCCATATCGACTTTTAGATTTTGACAGTTGGGCCGGGCCAGCAAAAGCTGCACACATATCAAACAGAAACTGAAAAAAAGCACAAGGGTGTTACACTATTCACTGTATTTTATGGACTACAAGTCGCTTTGGAGTATAAGTCACACAAGCCAGAAATTGCAGAACAATGAAGAAAAAACACATAAAAGTCGCAACGCAGAAGTCGCATTTTTGGCGGAAATTTATTTTACTAAATCCAGAACCAAGAACAGCCATTTCATCTTAAAGGGCAAGTTATATTAATAAGAACAGAATAGAGAATAACAGGCTGAATAGACGTACAGCACGCTAGCATTGCGTAGCACATTGATGGTTATTCAGCCATGTAAAGTATAGACAGCCAACTGAATACGTGTCTGGCATGTTAATGTTAATTGTTGTTAAACAATGTTAAAACAATTAATAATTGTTACATTAACATGTAACAATTATTCAGAGAAGTGAAGCATAAAACGAGCTAACAAGTTGACCAAACCCTCCATCTCACTCAAAATCACTAAATCCTATGAATTCTTCCTCCTCAGTGTCACTTAGCAATGCACACTAGCGTGCTATGCCAACCCCGGAGCCCTGAAAGTAGATGAGGAAGAGGCCCCTTGAGGAAGTGGTGCGTAGTGATGCTGTTGAAAAAGAGTGCGACTTATACTCCAGAAAATACGGTGCCTTTTGATAGGACTAGTTTTGTTTTTCACCCATCGTTGCCAGCGCACCAAAGTCTGGTGTTAGTTTTGTTGTTGTAGTTATTGTTGTTTGTTTTGAATGCAGTCAAAATTGTGGATTCTGCACCAATCTTTGGCGGGCCGGATATAAAAGAAGATCGGGCCTGATGTGGCCCACGGGCCGCGGTTTGCCCCACCCAGCTTTGAATGCACAGAATCGCACACATTCTCACCGCCCATTTCCCCCCCTCCTGAGCCTGTCACACTGTTATTGGCGGGGATTCCAGCAGGAGTGTGTGAAGCCTGCGGGGGCGGTGGGCTCGGTCACGGGAGTGTGTTTAATAAATGACTCGTGGCTGCTTACATAAGGCCGCCTTTAAAGGCTAATTACAGCGCCGCCGAGCTGTGAGGGGAGAAATTAACCGCCACAAGATGAGACGGCATGTGTGTGCATCTGTGTGTACGTGTGCTCAGCATGGAAGCTTCTCTTCAGCTTCCCGTGTACAGAGTGACACCACACACCTTTGTGCTGTAGGGGAACAGCTGCTCCATAGATACTAGCGGGTGTGGTCATGTGACAGGTAAACAAGCATGGAGACAAACACACACCAGAACAAACAGTTTTCTTTTGTTTTTCCACTTTCTGACCTTGGGGTTGTAATGTTGACAGCAAAGGACTCTTCAACCTTGGAGGAGGTATGGTCAGGGGCCACCGCGCTCACTTTCCCAGAGATTGATCGCTCCCTTGCTGGATGAATCCAGCCCAGGTTTCAAGGGTCGCATCTGTGTGCGTGTAGCGCGTGTGTGTGTGTGTGCAGACTTTTTGCTGGCCGCTGTTTACCACCCATCTGTGTCATTAAATCTATCAAGTCCTCATTCAGGAACATCTGATGTGAAGCCTCACAGATAACATCCACTATTTATAGGATCAAAGTGTGAGTGTGTATGTCTGTGTGTGTGTGCGAGCGTTTGTCAGGCATCGCTCTTACAGACAGCAGTGTGTGGGAATCTTGGCCTTGCCCAGGGCAGCGCACACACACACGCACACACACACACACACACACGCCCCAGGATGCTTGCGCCGGCTTCCTGTCATTGTTGTTAGCGCAGAACAGAATTAGTCAGAAATTCCCGCCTTGTTTCTAGGCGCCCTCCACCCGACAGAACTCGGGCCGAGCCGCACTGAGCCGGGCCAGGGACACAGAACCGTCCCACACACACACACACACACACGGACATGGACACACACACACACACGCACGGACACTGTAGGTAGCGGCACAGAGCAAATCAATTTCGTCTGACAGCTCAACTGTGTGTGTTTGTGTGCGTATGAATGTATGTGTGTTTAGATAAGACGTACACACCCCCATCTATTAAAGAGAGTGACAGGTACAAGATTGCTTGGGTCTATATGTGTGTGTGTGTGTGTGTGTCTGTGTGTGTGAGAAAGTTAGAGTGCTGCTCCTCCCTTCCCGCTGCTTTGTGGATTGTTG
>OMPJ01011012.1:0-11936 GCA_900312935.1 Carapus acus
AAAAAAAAAAAATCCCAGAAAGAATGAAAGGTACTCTCGTTTTTGTATTTTATCAACACTGAGCACTTGTACTGATTACTGATTAGGGACACTGGTCTCGTTCTCGCGCCACTTCAAACTGGTTTTTGAGGGAATCAGAGGGCCCTTGAACCGATGACGCCGTTACACATTGCAGTGGTGTAATTCAATTGCCCGGTGCTAAAATAGCTCTGTGTTTCCCTGTCTGGGTGCTCGGTCCTCTGAGCTCGACCGGGACGTGACCACTTCCTGAGCCGAGCCGCTGCTTCACCCTGAGGATGACGAGGCTCAGCTGAAGCCACCCACCCTGCGACCAAGCCTCCACCCTGAAGGCTCATGCACATGGTCACATACATGCACACATCCAGGTGGATGGTTTGCATGTTTGTTCAGGCCTTGTTGTGGCTGCTGTAAACAAAGCCTGTCTTTGTCCATCTAGCTAAGCCTGATTGTGGAGCAACATTCTGAGCCTGACGATGCAACGATGCGCTTTGCGCTCTATACAATGCAGCAAGCCAATCCTGACCATGATCGGCTAAGCTGCAGGACCGCAAGCTGAGTCTGACGGTAGAGCCTGGCTACCGAACAAAGGACTGAGCCTGACAACAGAACGCAGCCCCATGCCTGAGGATGAAAAGCTTACTAGTCCTTGCTTTGGAGCAACATACCAAGCCTGATTACAGAGCATCATCTTGAGCCTGGCAGAAGAGCGACATGCTGAGCCTGACAATAGAACATCTTTCTGAGCCTCACAGTAGAACAGCATTCTGAGCCTGACGACAGAACATCATTCTGAGCCTCACAGTAGAACATGATTCTGAGCCTCACGGTAGAACGACATGTGGAGCCCGATAACAAAACATCATGCCAAGTCTGACAACAGAGCAGTATGCTGAGCCTGACAATACAGGTAGAAGCCTGTGCCAAGCCTGACTGTGGCCTAAGTCTGAGCCTGAGAGTTCTGTTGGTGGGGGGGTGTTTCTATCCCAACAACAAATTAAAGCGTTCGTGTCCCCTGGCGCTGGACATTATTAAATTGCCATAAGCCTGGCTAACCCAGGGGCAGCGTGTCAGCCATAATAACAACACATCATGCAGTAATCATTATTTCCACCCCAACACTCCTGATCTCACACAATTACACTCTCCCATAGTTCACTTTGCCTCCATAAACTCTGATCTGACCTCCACTATGGGGCAGAAGCTGCTTTTTTTTGTGACTTTATTACGTGGGCATGTTTAATTCATAACTTACTTGTTTTAGGAAAGTGCTTCATTCATGTTTTATGAATACAGCATTCACCTGGGGTGCAGAACAAAAAAAAATGTTTAAAGAGACAAAGACACTTGGAAACTGTGGAGGCTTTTACTTTGATACTCAGTTGACACAAAAACGCTTTGAATTTGCGACACAACGCTGCACTTCTGGGGTTATCTGTCCGGATGAGTGAATAAATCATGAAAATGTTACTCTTGTATACACTCGCGTACTTTGTGCTTAATCTTCTTCAGAATAGGGAGAACCCGAGTCAATGAGGCGTTTAAAGACGTTGCGGAGGAGGGAACATAGGATGTGTGAGGGAAATGAAGGGTGATGAAGAGGACTGAAGGGCTTAGTTGAATGAATGACCACATTTCACCCCATTCAACCTGCTATTTATAACAATCGATCTATTTTTCCGGCCGATAATCAGACTTGCGCCGCGAAGGCTGGTCAGGAGAGCATCTACGGAGGAACGCATACATGTAGTGCAACTTCGGATTTAGTTTCTTGAACATCTACACAAATGTTGCACCATTTGTCCATGTGTGGTTGCTTAACTCAATATGGCGGAGATAAAAGAAAAGCTGAGACTACTCAGTGAGCTGCACCTTTCACATTTTGTTACTTCCACCCCGCCTGCACAGAGGCAATGTTGAGGCGCTGCTGAGCCAGTGCAAGGACGTTTGTTTGCTTTGTTGTCTTGCTTTTGCAAGAAACCGTGTGGCGGAGGAAGACATCTCAGAGCAGTGAGGAAGTGCTATTTTCCGCAGCTTGGATATTAAACAACTTATCAATTTTGGTAGTCGGGCACCGATCACTTCAATTTCTATTACAATCCTCTCTGTTTCCTCTTATTGACCGTTTGTTGAAATGGAGTGCCCACCTGCAATTTCCCAGAGTGACTGGTAGATGGATGCTCATAAGGATTCCAATTCTAAATTTTAAAAGAAAAACAAGAAATGAACATAGCCTTCAAATGATTTGGTTCTCGATCCTCATTCTGGAGTATGTTGTCCTTCAGCGCCCAGTTTTGTTTGCAGGCTGTTTGGGAAGTGCTCTGGAGTAACAATGTTTCATGTTGGCAGGTGTTTGCGCAGTTGTTTGAAAGAATGTTGACACAATAATGTCGATTTTTTTTCCTAACGATACCACGGTAGAAAAAAAAAGCAACAAACAAACAAACAGCCAGACAGCAACTCACCATGAGACATGTAAGCTGTCCTGCCTCAACACACGACTCAATTAGCTAGCGGTGAAATCGCGGCGAGAGCTTTGATCTCTGTGCAGCATGATTTCCGTGCCCGCGCAAACTGCGACGACAGACGAGATTAACAGAGACTTTTACAGTGAGGCAATGAACACCCGCGGACGATTTTGCGATGCCAGCACCAGGCAAAGTTGGGATGGTGTGAGTTGAGGAAGCCAAAATAAAACTCTTTGTTACGGCCTGAGCAGTTGATTGAACGTGACATATTGAGGAGGTTGAGCGGCGATATTTAAGAGGTTTGACACAATCGCAAACAAGTTAGAAAATATGTCCCTGCTGGTTGGAATTAATTAATGCACAAGTGTGTAGCTTTACAACTGGCAGACTAATCATTTGCCAGTGAGCAAAATGTGACCTGGTTCAGGGGGACTCTGAATTGTGTGAAATAAAGTCTTCAGATCGAGTGATTAATGCATTTTTGGGGCGGCTAAACGCTGCATCTTGACTTCTAAGCGAAGACTTTCCTGTGAGATATTTGCAGGTGCTGAAATAAATCAGTAGGTACTTTGAAGACTCCGTCTTCACTGAGGATTATATTATATCATCATATATTATATTATATTATATCAATAACAATGACAGGGAGAGGGGAAATGAACTGATAGATGATTTTATATTACAGGGAGTGAGTTAAGAAACACAACGAAAATAAAGTTTCTAAGTAAACTTGACAAATAGCAATTACACACAGGAATATAAAAAGTGGATATTTGGACAGATACATTGTGAGCATCTCCTAATACATTAGATACATGCAAGTAGTTGTGCGTTTTAGAAACTTTTACTCTTCTTACACCTCCTTTTCTTTCTTGTGGCCTATGGGCAGTCCGGTGTTGGAAAGAGAAACTTAAGTGTGAGCTTCTTTTTAGATTTAGGAGTTTGTTGTCTATATTAAGAACACATGTTGACATTACATAGACACGTACACACAGACACACACTGGCAAGCTACATGTGTGTCAGAAAAAGTCCATTGTTTAGTTTACTCAGGCTGGTCCAACATCCAAATTAGTCAAAAGGTTTACTCTTGACCTGGAGGTACCTGGTGCCTCCAGTAGATGGTGCACTCTGACGTAATCAACTACGCTAAAGCTGAATTTTCATTACCCTTGTGTCTGAGCCGATGTACTGTCTCGTCGGTCAAATTGTCAAAGCCCGGTGTGGACCCTCTGCCCAAACAGAGTCTGGTTGTATTCTGATGCGTTGGGTTTGTAAAGTTTACACAGAATGAAGTTTCACCAGTCTGGAAGTCTCGGAACAGATTCTGATGACCTCAGTCAATCCGCTCCATGAATAAAAGGCGACGGCAAGACACTGTATCCAGCCGGCAGGAGTTCGCAGGCGTAGAATACAGCTGAAAGAGGTGATGCACTTAACCCTTCACCTCCGAGCACCTCCATCCTGCGTCAGTGCCCATCTCATCCCCGATGCGGCTGCGAAACAGGGTCATCCCATTTCCTCGAACGCGGCGGCGAGCCAGACGAGCAGCTACGCGTATTCCTTGTGGTGCGATTTTCGGTTTAGTAGTAGCATTCCATCCTCACTGAGGTCCGCCGAGGCTCTCCACTCGCTGATGTCGTCTGCGGCCTTGATTGGGGTTTGGCTGCCTGACTGCTGTCACCCCTCCAGCTGTGTGTGTTTCTATCAGCTGCATTCAAAATGGCAATTTGCCCGAAGTGACCAACTTTCCCCCTGAACCTTCTGTTCGTGTTGAATCAGGACGGCGAAGCGCTCAAAGGTTAAGCACTTCACACACACACATAAAGCTCCACAGCTCAGCAATCAGTCAAGCTAATGTTCCCAAGTCAATTGAGACGTTATTTGCAGCTTTCAAGGTAACAGCGGAGCGAGCATGTTGTGTAAGCCGAATGAAAGTCACATTGCCCCGCTGTAAAGTGCAAATAAGGACATTTCCCCCACAGAATGTCTCATTTTAGCACAGCCACATTGTCTGATTTGATGTCTGCCCCACATGTCATACAAAGTCTCTCCACTTTCATTTGTTAATATTCCAACAGCTCATTAGTATCTTTTCCTCTGAGATATTTTCTACTATTTGCCATAGGTCCTGGTTTAGCTTCATAAATGAGCACACACAGGCACGCGCACACGCACGTGCATGCCCCTGCGCAACCCTAACACAAAGCATCCTCTGGCTGGACTGTCATAACAAATTGCTTTCTCTCTGCTGTGGAGAGAAAGAGTCGCATCAGTCTAGCAGATTGTGCTGATCTCCATATCCAGTGGGATGCTAAGGGGAGTTAGCAGTGTGGAGGGAGGCAGCAGCTGCTCCTCTTAATGCACCACCATCAGTGTGGCAACCTTCAACGAGGATCCAAGTCTACAGTCCTTCACATCAGACGCTTTTCCACCGCAGGAGCTTTTTATTAGTGATAAGAAATCTGAAAAACCTTGTTGCGTTTCCATGACATCTTCCGCATAACCCTAACTCCCCACAACACCCTGCCTCCAGAAGTACCTCATGGTAGCTAGTTTATTATAAGTATTGAGGTAGCATGAGTAAGGTGCAGTGAAAAGG
Organism: Carapus acus; assembly: GCA_900312935.1. Classification (NCBI taxonomy): domain Eukaryota; kingdom Metazoa; phylum Chordata; class Actinopteri; order Ophidiiformes; family Carapidae; genus Carapus; species Carapus acus. The sequence continues at coordinate 5,088 of OMPJ01011012.1, forward strand.
TAAATCAGGCATTACCAGGAATTCAGGTTAGCATGTAATACTGGTGCCCTGGTGCCTGTTACTGGAAATACAAGTTCCTTAGAGTTATCATGGAAAACCCCCAATAAATCATTTCTAAACAAAACACTGTAACACAAGCACAAAACTCAGCAACAACCATGACTTTGTCATCAATTCCCGGTATAAATGGTCAAACTTTGAGGATTTGGGAGGGAAAAGCCTATATCTGTTGGTTCTGAGGGGATATTTCCTATGGCAGCGGTGAGGAAACCGATTTTGCCAACGAGTAGAATATGTAACATTTGATGAGACACTGCACTCCTCCTCAATGACAATTTACAGCGAAAGAGTTTCGGGGACACGAAGAAATAAGCTTCATGTAACCAAACCAGACATACCTCTTGAAAGTCCTGTGCCGGGGAGACAGCAATGAAGAGGTGGTGGAGGAGTGCGGAGGTGAGGGAGGGTCGGGACCTCTGAGGCATGAATATTGAGAGACAAGAGAGCAGCGTGATAATGAACGTGGGCATTCAGCAGACGGGCACAGTGAGACTGAATTAAATCTGCGAAGTTTGTGAAGCAGCACCGAGTAGAGAGCCACTCTCACTCTGCAACTGCTTTAAATCTTTGGGTTGGAATATGAGTTTAGAGGAAGACATGATCCATAAACTCATAAACTCAGACCGGCTGAGCATATCTTTACACTGATAAACACATTTTTTATGTACTGCAATATTGGAATAATGCAAAATACTGAGATTACTATTCTGCCTGCAGCCTGGTGAGGCACGCAGACAGCAGTTCTGAGTTTGTTGTCTTCCTCAAGGACACTTTGGCATGGTTGCTGGAGGAGCCTGGAACGTAACTGGGAGCCTTACAGTGCAGAACTTCAGGCAAGTGTTCCAGTTCCTGCGAGCTGCTGATGTATACTGCTTAAAAACATCAAGGGAACACCTGAACAACACAATGCAACTCCACACCTCTGTGAAATCAACATGTCCAGTAAAGAGGCAACACTGATTGATCATTTTTATATCATTTTGTTCACACCGCGTTCCACTATGTAATAAAAAAAGATTTCCAACAATAATGTTTCATTCTCTGAGATGTAAGATGTGTTGTTTTGGCGTTCCCGTTATTTTTGTGAGCAGTGTGGCTTGCCGGTATATCACCCGTGTTCCTGAAGGGCATATAAGTACAGGGGGGATGGGTGGTTGGTGGGGTTTGCCTTCCTCCGCTAATGTATTTTCTTTATTAGCACTGCTTAATGCATTTTCCCGTCTGCGTGCTGGTTTTATTATCGCTAACTGTGTGTTATCTCCAGAAACTGCTCAGATTTACATGAGCGACAAGCTGCCATTGTGAAATGTGGCGAACAAGCAGTGCCGCTCGAAGTAGAGCACCCCCCCCACTTCCTTTGGCTTATGTTGAGGTGGGGTCTTAATTCTGCTCCGCGCAAAAAAAGAATTATGGATGACATAGAGAGAGAGATGTGCTCATGATTAAGGACCGAGAAGAAAAGGAAAGAGACAGCAGAGTACGTTGTGGTTGGTGCACTGTAAAGCACCTACTACCATCACTGTAAAATATTCTGCTTTTCAATAGTCCCACATTTTTATTTGTAGGACAGAGAAAATATTTTAGGCTGATTTAAATTACATAAAGCAATAATACATGAGGGCCAACCCTCTCCACATACACATCTCATGTTGGGAAAACTTTCTTTCAAGCACACTTGTGTTAAAGGGAAGTGCTTGTTAGGGTTTAGTACGTCGTTGTTGGCTGTGGCAGTGCGCGCAATACAAAATACACACAAAGCACTGCCTTTGAATGATGGTCAAACTGATTTTTTTTCATAGCCTTGGAGAAAAATTCTAGGTTTGAATTTCAACAGTTTTCCAAGTCCACTGTTGCAAACACCCTCAAGACTGGATCGAAGGAGAGGGTCATTGTGTGTTTGTTTTGAAAACCTGTAGGTGTGAGAACAAAACTACTGTTTTGCTTCCATCACATTCGGAAAAAAGCAATCTACAGGCTGGTTCCACCACAGCCCTTCAGATCACAATTGTAGGTGAGCCACATCACACAGCACATTTGATGTTGGGGCAATTCACAAGCACAAGTTTATCATTTTAAAACTGTATCATGTGAGGCTCCGTTTACTAGCGCATATACCAGAGGTCACATAGTATTACTACTACCACTGCTGCGATTATTATTAGTATTATAACTATTATCTTAATTTTTACTGCTGTATTACTAAAAAGTGATCCGTGCAGTTTTGTTATTTAGGAGGTTTGTATCTAACCGGTACTGTTACCCTCAGTGCGTCTCAATGCCAGTGATGGATTCTTCAGTCTCAAAAAGGTTGCTGTCCCTCGATATTTGCCACATGAAGTCCAGAATAAGGACCAGATATACCAGGAGATTTAAGGCTGAATAGTTGTTTGTGTCACTCCTACTTAAGGATGGAGGAAAAAAGATGAAGGTAGATAGATGAATCGATAGGAAGGCAGAAATAGCAAGGGCACCATGTAGTGGCTACATTCCCACATTAATCTATAAAAATAGATACATCAGGTTAAAAGCCAGGATGTACTCCATCCTGAGAGTGTGACACTCAGGGAGGAGCTGTAAGATCTGATGGCCTCAGGAGGGAACGACTTCCTGCGGCGTTTGCTTCCACATTTAGCCAAGATCATTCTCCTGCTGAAGATGCTCCTGTGCTCAGCCACAGCTAGTTTTCTGTTACAGCACAGCCGCCAATGACCAAACACAGCGGCATCTCAATCATGCAGGCAAACCTGGTTAAGTTATTTCATCTCAGAAATTTAACTCAAAAGGACACACTGTCATGTCATAATTCATCACCAATTTCTTGGTCTTTCGACAGTTATGGCTCACAGATTCCCTTAAAATGTGTTGGAGTGATTCGCTTAAAGCAAGTGAAATGTAGACCGACTTAATGTTTGTTATCAAAACACAGCTTTTAAATCCATTATGCTCACTCAGTTTCAACTGCAAACTCAGGGTGAGCAGGGGGGACAAAGCAGTACAAGCTTTGACTGTGATGAAATACAGTACGTGGTGAGTTAAGGTCTGACTTTAATCGCATTACAATGAAGGCGATCTGACTGACAGCCTCAGTCAAACTATTAATAATTTTGTGTGGAATGGAGCTCTGATACTGTATCCCAGAGTTTTACCCTTTGAATAGAATATCTGAAATGAATTGACTTTACCTCGTTAGTCTAATTTCCTGAGACTCGCCTGTATACATAAATTGACTGGTTTATGATGCACTTGATTAATCCCTCATGGAAAATAGCTCCTCTGCAGTTGACCCCTCCTCATTATTTCAGTAGCGGCGAACTGCTCAGTAAGACGCCTGGGGAGCAGTTACGGAAAATCAGTGTTTTGCTCAAGGACGCCTCAGAACAGCACCATCTGCTTTCTACGCAACTCCTTCACCTCCTGAGTCACAAAAACAGTATACAGTATACAGTATATTATACAGTATGCCAGACAGCAAGGGATGAAGAATAAATCTCATAGAACGTGCAGAACTTCTACATGAAACAAACATTAAGGGTCTAATGACAATAATGACTAATGCTGCCAAACAACAATGTTTTTTCCCCTACTTTTCAAACCTCATCAATATGATATATGCCAAGAGTTCATCGGTGCCCAGTTAATGATATGGCGTGGGCTGCCTGCATCACAACACGGTGCCGAAGTGCTGCCGTTCTCTGTCGGCTAACGTTGTGACAGTTCATTCTCGCTATGCGTCAAACATTCCCCTTAGTGGTCCGCCCACTGCCGATTCAGGCGAGCCTAGATTGGATGTATTTTTAGATGAATGGCTCGGCCTTTCCTCATCGGTCGCTGCCGCCGCCACTGTTGCGGTGAACGAGGCCCCCGTCTTGGGAGCGGCGCCGTGTGGGCACGAGCGCCAAATAGCATTTCATTTTTGCAAGCTGCTCGTCCAAAGCGAGGCGTTATCTAATCGAATCTGACAAAAAGGGAACGCCACGTCTCCCCCGCCCCTTCCCCTCCAGAGGGTTTTGGAACTGGAAGATGTCTGAGCAGCAGAGCCTCCATTCCTCAACAACCCGCCACAATCCCACAGGTCTTAATGAATTTAACAGGCCTCCATAACGAGCCCATTATGGACTCCGCACTCCTGCACCAAGGGTTGGATACCAAGGCAACTGGACACCTCAGGAGCCGTCCCAATACACACGAATCAAAGTAGCAGCCAGGGCCAGACGCTCCATTTCCCTCTTCTCCAATGGTGGCTTTGGGGCCGTATATTCAACATGCCTCCATCTCCATTTTTGTTTGTTTTCCTTTGCATCAAGCATAACCTCAAGAAGGGGTTGCACCCTGAGGTGTGGTTCCACTCCAGGTGAATTATTTTTACAAGGAGCAAATCAAATTCATGAGCGAGGATACATTTTTCAGAGAGTGGGCATCCAGCTCGAGACAAGCCCAACCTGCAGCCTCTCAAGATGAAATATTTCTGTTATCGTTTTGTATTTTCATTCAATAAAGATCTACCAAGTATGGAGGATCCCAAAAGACGTAACATGATCTCCAACGCAATGTGTGTGTACGCGCCGGTGTGTGTTTGTCTGTGTGTGTGTCTGTGTGTGTGTGTGTGCGCGTGCGTGGGTGGACGGGTAGATGGAAAAGCCTGTTTGTACAGCAAAGATGAATGGATTTTCAATCTTTTGGGATAAAAACTAGATGACTAAAACATTTCAAGGTAACATGATCAGCCTTCTTTGTTTTGTTTTTAGGGGTTGCATTGGTGCTTCTTCGTTAGGGATGGAATAAAAATCAACACCAAATGGGGAGCGACAGAGAGCGGGGAGATCCTGAGATCACTGATTAAATGGCTCATTACTGGCGGCAGAAAATTAGAGAGGAGGGGGAGGAGGCAGAGGAGGAGGAAGGGTTAGGGAATGAGGCTTTTGACTTTCTAAACAGCCCTGACCGGGTGATCAACAGGGAGACGAAGGTGATGTACCGAGGTAAATTCGCAGCAGCGCCGTTGTGCTCCATCCCTCCCTCCCCACGCCATTGGCACCTCTGTCATGTTTCCATGTTAGCAGTAATCACTGCGATCTGAGTGGGCGAAAACTCTGACAATTCCAATCCAATTGTTGCAGTTTTGCCATCCAACCTAACGGCGGTGCTCAAATCCATATCCAGGCAATGATGACAGATTGTGCTCTCCCCGCATTGAACTGTTCTTCATCTTTTGAATAAGGCTCCAACGGAGGAGTTACAATTCAATGCCTTGCTCCTGGCCTTTCACCCAGATGGTGGCGCTGTAGCAGTGTAATGATTATCAAAGGGAACCCCTGCTAGGTGGATCAATACGCCCTGGGTAGACATTTGCCTTAGTAACCCCCCAAAAATTCTGCAGACTCTTTCATTTCTGTGTACATATATCAGTAAAACTTAACGCTTGGTTTCTGGGTATTTTTGAGTGATTAAAAAGAGTCACACAGGCGCTCAGCGTTCAACTGCTTCCTCCGTTTTGATTGCACAGACTGAGATTGAATCACACATTCGTAGCTCTGTGTCTGCCGCTTCAGCCTTTTCAATTTGAACCTGAGCTCAGTGACAGAGAGAGGAATGGAGAGATCACTGAACTGCACTCGAAAATGACGTCAGGACAACGGGCCTGATGAGAGGGAGGGGGCAGGGTAAAATAGCTGGTATTTGTGCGCCTGTTGCCTGTCGATATCAACTGGGGAAGACCGTTTGCTACAAACAACTCCGCTGTCTGTCAGCAGGTGTGCATTGTGAGCTGTGGGATCAACGTGTTCTGATGTAGATATGAAATATTTACTTACCGGGGAGTCACGCAGACGAGGTGGTTATATTTTGCTGTGTGAGCAGATGTCAGATACACGGACATGTCCACAGTTTGTCTCATTCCCGAACTTGTGTTGACAGCCCTTGTCACAAGTAAGAGGTTTCTGGATATCGCCGTGCTTGTGGCATTTCTTCGAGTCGCAGCGTCAGTCGTAACGTTGTTGGAGGAAACGAATTAGATGAGTGGTAACAATGTGTTGCTCCTCCAGGTCCAGCATGCTGACCAGCGCTTCTCCCTCACTGGCCGTTGTTGGGTCTTTTTTACATCCCGTCAGCACCTCCGGTGTCTCCCGTTAAATTTTTTGCACAGCAGCCTTGGGCGTTGAGGGGTTTCATTAGGAAACTTCGACCGTTTACAACAGCTTGCCCCCGTTAGCTCCTTCAGTAGCCGTGATCGATAGAATAATTCGAATGCAGCAAGAGTGAGGTGTGGAGAGCACGGTGCATCATTGTCTATGATAGATTTGTAGTAAAAGAACATCTAACCACAAAGTACGAGTCCTGCTGCAAACCTTTTTACGTCTTTGTCCCAAAACGTATTGCGCAAGTAAAGTTGAGGCAATATACAGTACGTAGGGCTAAAAGGTTGATAAATAGAGGATTTCTTAAAGTAGGAGTTTTCATCTGTCTTGATCGAGGAATTTAAGTGGAGTAGGACAATAACATATTGCGGCTAACGAGTGCAGTCAAGGTTCCTTTTAAACGTGGCTGCTATTCCCTCTGTAATTAAGACAGGAAGTGGAGCGCACGGCCTCCCCATGGCGACATTCTCTGTGCGCTGAACAGTAACTTATTGGAAAAGTTGATTCGCATCTGTTTACAGCATGAAATTGCCTTCCGCTGAGCGTTGGCGGCGGCGCTCGATTACGTCGCTTCGATTGATTCTTGACTTGACTCTGACCTCCGTCCCATCCCCGCTGACCCCCTCCGCGTCTTGGCTTCACACCTTCCTCTTCA
>OMPJ01011013.1:0-12371 GCA_900312935.1 Carapus acus
GAATATAAACCGGCTGCTTGCCACTTCATTTCCTGGCTGGTAAGAGCCTGTTTCCTGTGCATCAGCCTAAACATGGCACTTCACCGGAGGCACTCGGCCCACTCGCCCTCCCACACCTCCTCCCTCCCTTCCTCAACTCCTGACTTAGCCCAAATTAGAGCTCAGCTGCAAATCATTTATTGGAAGGCCACTCTGAATAACGGCTTCCAGATTAAGGCCTTTGGTGGGATTCAAATTGAAAGGGACGTCTTGGAGGGTGGACGACGTAAATCAGTCTGGTAGTTTGAGAGCTCTGGGCTTTGGTTCAAGAAAAGACTGTGGTTGTGGTTTCTCAGCACTGGAGGCCAAAGTGTGGAAAAGCCAGTTATGGAAACGCAACTTTTTCAGTGAGGTACTCGTTGTCCAAGCAACTGTCCCACACCGTGGACCGTGGCGTCTTTGACTGAAATGAAATGAAATGCTGCTAATGCGCCAAAATGCGCCTCATGTTGTTTTCTTGGACTTGCAAGGTGCCATTTTTTTCCCCTTCGTACACTTCAAATGCGGTTGCATAGCATCACCGCTTCACTTTAAGAGTGCACAAGTCTCTCTCTCTCTACCTCTCTCTGTCTCTCCCTCTAATAAACACCATTTCTCATCTTCTTGCATATTTATCTCACAGCACTGAGCGAAAACCTTCACTTTTGGCATCTGTAAACAGACTCAGTTGTAGCCTCTGTCAATTATCCGCGTTTCGCTGCCATGCGTCCCCCGTCCCTTTGTTTAGAGTCGGAGGGTAATTACTGGCAGGACCTGCTCAGACTGCTGTCTTCCAGATGGCAGGCAGGCAAAGACTGAGGCCGTGCTGCTCGATCTGCACCACGTGCTCGCTCTGCAGCGTGCACCCGTCCCACGCTTGCCTCAGTGGGCAAGCCGGCGGCTACGGGCCTGGCTGGGCTGAATGGGTCATGGTCAGAGTAGTTTTGGCAGAGGAAGAAAAGCCTCCAATTCCCAGGACCACAACATCAAACTCCACGCTACTGCATGAAAGCTCATATCCAGCTCCAATGGAGACATGGGGTCCGGTCGCAGATGGCCCGGTTTTTCCTGCAGCCAGCGGGGGTAACCATGGGGTAAAAGCTAGGGTGGGGGAGGAGGAGGAACTGGGGTCTGGGGTGGAGGTTCTGATTGGCTGTGGAGCGGAGCTAGAGTTCAAAGCAATGCAGCTGGGAGAGCCGGAGGGAGCAAGAGGTCAACAGCTTGGCTGCGGACGTTGGTGGAGCTCCAGGCCTCCTCACAAACAAAGACAGCAGACCAGTCAGCTGTTTCCTCCTTGTTTGTGAGCGCAGCAGTCAGCGAGGACTCTGAATGTCGTGTCAATGCTCCCATAGAGTCACAGGGACTCAAACCTACCCAGCACCTCTGGGTTACGACAGAACGTCTGAGCCGAGGCTTCGTCTGCTTCAACTTTTCTTTGTCGTCGCGTAGGTCGTGGGTTTGGATTCGCCGGACGGTGAGTGGCAGCTGCGAAAGAGAACACTTCACGGTCCAGGAAAGGGAGGTGCGACAAAAGCAAATGGGCCCAGGCGGCTCAGTCATCACTCAGCCGAGCGCCATCCATCAAAGCAGCCTGCTTGCTGCTTAGAATTGGACTTGGGTTACATCATAAGAATCGGTTATTTCACTCTCGGATGTTACTTTTCTTGGATCAACGCCCGACGTCTCCATAAGCAATGCAAAGCTTTTTGCCATAAGGCAAAATATTCAGCAAGCACAGTAATGTAAATCACAACTGTACCAACTTTTGTTTGTTTGTTTGACCTATTTTCAACTCACCTTGCTCCCTCTAACTGTCCTCCCCCCTATGGTGGACCTTTCCAAACAACAAACCCAGGGCACCTTGGAAAACACTTTGTTTAACTTTGCACTCACACACCTTCTCCGGCGGTTCAATGTCCCGAATAAACTTGTTCAGTCAGCCCCGAAAATTCACCCAGATTGTGAAAAGAAAAAGACAGACTGGGCTGAAAAGGAGAAGGAGAAGACGGGACAAAACTCTCCTTTGAGCTTCAAAGACGTCTCACTCTCCTAACGCATCCTTTCTTTTCCTGGCCTGGTGGCCCCTGAGGGGAAGAAACTGAATTTGCTTGTCACTGGTGCCATTCACATGTCAATCAGGCCGTTATGGGATCTGATGGCCTCCGTGTTGTGGAACGGAAACCACCCAGCCAAGAGGGACGTCGGATGAAGTCACTGAGTGTTTACGAGAACCAAAAACCATCTCCAGTGTTCGGGAGAAGCAAAAAAAGCTTGTCTGAAACTTCGTCCCTGTTTGATTTGCAGGCTTTGACTTTGTTTCACAATTTCGAAACCTCCATGGTTATCTGAGAGTGGATCAGTCGTCGATGTTGATCTGTTTATTAATTTATAGGTTGCAGAGCTGTAATCCAATCGGTTACACCTCAGCGCCCCCGAGTTAAACGTTTTCATTATAGAACTCGTCGACATCTGAAAATCTGTAGAACCCCTCCCCACAGGTTTGCCCGAAATTCTGAGCTATTTTGTCAGACTGAAATTGAACACAGCTCGACGAACTCGCGATTGCACCACAATTCGCTCTCTCGTCCACCCAGTGGCTCATATGCAATGCAAATCTGCAAATTTGGCTGTAAACATTTTGACTTTTTCAAGCCATCTTTCAAACCCAAACCACTCCGGTGACATTTTTGCGGCTGCGTTTGACGAAGATAAGGGATTTGGAATGCCACAGAAGAATTTTCTCCAAGCCGAGGCTCAGAGCCTTATTCCTGGAAAAGAGCAGCTGAAAAGACCTTGGGTTGCTACCCTACCTCCTTCAAGCTACCATTCTCAGATGGGATGGGATGAAAAATACAAGTTAGAAATCAAAATGTCTACCGTTCTACAATCAGAGCACAGTGTACACATGTGCAGAGGCACTGGGTGAAATGAATACTCGAAGGACACATTCCAGTCATATTGTGTTCCAGCCACTGTGTGGACACAAAGCACAGCAATAATGCCCCCAGAGCCCACGCAGCCTCCGGCCCTCTGTGCCAGAACAAAGTATAGAATAACAGAGAGGAGCGTGTCTGGGAGGCATTAGGAGTGTTATAAAACAGGAGACACATTTCTGGAAACAGATCCAGGTGGTCTGGTGTCCCATATCTTCCACTCTGTAATGAAAAGTTACCTTTCCACCCCACCGCTGCCTCTGCTGCAGCCTTCACGCTGACCAACTGAACCCAATCTGGACCCGGGCCCGTAGAGCCGGTCCAGATTGTAACAGTATGCGACTGTAAATACGATCCGGGGCCAGCGCTGGATTTGGAGACGGTGCTGAAGGCTCACGCAGCGGTGATGGCGTTAGTTGGTCCCGATCCAGTATGTGTGCGAGTGTGTGCGCGCATGCATTTACGTCCGTCCTGCTGGACAGTCTCAAAGAAAGTACCGCATAAACACAACCAATTAAAAGTATCAATTACCGGCCGAGCGACCGTCCCACCTGACAAGCTCGTTATACAGCTAACGGATCGAACAGAGAAACAAATTCACATCGCCTTGGAATAACACGGCCAACTCGGGTGTTCTAGCCCCCCGGGCTGTAACCCGAGAGCCCCGGGGTGGTGCCGGTCAACTCCAGGGGCCCTCAGAATTAAAAAGGGCCCAGTCAAGCTCGAACTGAGCCACACAGACTCCTACTCACTCTGTGCTCAGACCCTCACAGCAGGACGCGGCCATCTGGACGGCTTTCTGCTCCGACGGCGCAGCTCTCAAGGTCCATCTGTATTAGCACAGCGCTCGCCGTGGGCCCCAGGAATGCAGACCGTTTTTTGTTTTTTGTCCTGGAGGGACGGAGCAGATTTAGGGGATGACGGCACAGAGTGATAAATAATTTCACTCGGTACACTGGAGCATGCCGTTTTGTCAACGTCCGTATTTCATTTTTAGTACCTCTGTCGATCTAGGGTTCAATTGCTTGGTTTTAGTGTCAAAAATCACTTTGCGATTTATGACGCACTTTTTCGGTCCCCGAAACTCAAGCTGTCACCGCCCAGTGTAATCACACTGAAACATTACTGGTACCGTTTTCCATACCAACTTTAGGACTTAACAAGCAACTGCAAATGTTAAAATCACTACCTGAGGGTGAACAATGGATAAAAGCAGACTGTGCTACACTCTGTCTGGAGGATTTGACTGAACCGAAACGCCAAATTATCAATACTGTAGCCAAGGAGTCAATGCAGACGGGACCAGGCTGCATGCATTACTGCCATTCCTGCGCCTACGGCGACAGCTCTACCCTATTAGCTGTTTGGTTGCTATGGTAACAGTAGAAAAAAATCCCCAAAAGGGGCACCGGGAGGGGGTCAAGGGTCGACAGTAAGTCATATGGCAGATAACAAACACATGTCTCGCCCTGGGTTTGGGGGAGGACTGCAGAGGCGGGCAGATAAAGAGATAACGTAGTGCTGACATGGTTGTCCGGGGCCGTATTCTTGCTGATGAATAGTAATGGAAACTGGAGGAATAAGCAACAGAAAGAATGAGCTCCTCTGGGGTTTACGTCTCAAAAATTCGCCAGTGCTGCGCATCAGAATTATGGGTCTGGAGCAGGGGGGATGTCATAAACATCAATCTGAGCGGGATTAGATATTAAAACTGCAATTTAAAGACAGGACTGGATGGGAAAATCTTTTGCTTTGGGACTTATTTCAAAAATCATCGCAGATGTCAATTTGAGGTTTTTTTTCAGAAAGCTCAGCATTCTTTTCCTGGAATCCTGGAGCCCAGAGTGGGGAAAAAAGGCTTATATTGTAAGAAAAGAATGTGTTTGGTTATTCAAAATTCGCTCCGGTGTGACATGAATTATTAATCATTGCAGAAAACAACAGCTTCCCACCTTGACCTCATCAATACTAAGCCCATTTAATATGTGTATATCAGAGGCCTGTGCCCTAGGTTGGGTTTTACATTGCAGTGGGCACTGAGGCACTATGCGTGAGTGTGCATATGTTTGTGTGTGTGTGTGAGTGCCCGCGCACTTGCATCTGCAACCTGCATCAGACCTGTGTGTGCTGTTCCTACACCGATGCTGATCAATAGGCCCCCCTCTTGGAGACAATACACACCACATTCATCTTCCATACAGCCTTCCGCCAGGATTTTCACCGCAGCCACTTTTAATCACATCTCCAGGGAACTCCAAGGTGTTTTCACGTTGAATAAGGCTTGGAGTTAAAAGCCAGGCATTAATTCAGAGGACTGTGCAAGCTAGGACCGAGAGCGTTGAGAGGCCTTGCCTCCCCCCACTGTTGTTCTGAATAACGCAAATCAATGAAATTCCTCAGCAAATGTACCGCCAAGTGTTGTTGGCGAAACACAGTGTTTGCAGTCAAGACTCACTGCGTCAAAGAAAGAACAGATCCACCCTTCAGCCAAAGCTTTTCTTGAACGACATTTTTTCGATCTGGGTTAGACACACAGGTCGGTTGTGTTGACTTGGACATTGGCGTGAGAGACAATAAGAATAAATGTATACAGCGCCATCTAGTGGTGCTTTGACATATAGAGTGAAAGCGAAATTGAAATGAAATCTCAAAACTCCTACGTGTGGCTTATGGTGAAAGCATGGCTGCTGACGGTGATAGAATCGTCAGCCATTGGCTGTGGGCTCGTCGGCGGTCGAAGGCGCAGCCAATCAGAAGCTGTAGCTCTTCTCATTGGCTCGCTGAGGGCCATGAATCAGTCTGGCCGGAGGGTGACCAGTCAACAGTATCCTAGTGATGAACGGGAGGCCTAACGGTGAACATGGGGTCCATGACTACGCCCGGCCACGACTGAGTTAATTAAACTTGCATTTAGAAAAACATTTGCATAGTTACCACTATGTCTAACTGGAATCTGAATTAGTTTTGTTGGAGAAATTCTGAAAAACATTAGTTTACTTATTTACACGTCTTCCCTGTGACCCTTATTATACTAATCTCACATATTGAGTATCGTCCATTGGCACTGATCACCACCACCATTACCTATTGGTCATAAATGAGACTGCATTTTTGTCTTCATTCACTTGAAAACATCATCACATTCTTATCTGGGTGAAGGAGGGACGCACAAATAGCACTACAATGCTCAAATCTGTATTTCTTATTGTTTAAATTTAATCCAATTTTTTACAGCATCATTTTGATTTAGATTTTAAGTACTTTTCACTCTCTATGTTTATTCTTTAACGTTGATTTTCTCTCTTTTTCACCTATTTTAGAACTCTTATCATAGTTTTTGAGTGAATCCCCGCGGTCCCTCAGCCCCTGTCGTACCCCGCTGACGCCCGTGGGTGGCGGGCTGTTCCGCTCGGGTGGGCGGTGCGTCCCGGCGCACTGCTCTGTGATTGGTCGGCGGCGTGCGCGTCCCCGTCGCCTCCTCCCGGTTTTTCCTGGCATGACCTTTTCCCTTGGCAACCACTTCCTCCGAGCATCCACGGCCATCTTTAATTTTAACTCATTCGTGAAAAGTTGTTGTTTTCGCCCATGTAAACGCGCCGTTCGGCCCGAGCTGAGCGGCTGTACGCGGACACTTTGCACCGATACGCCGCGGGGCGAAGTGTGAGCTGCCCGCCAACTACACACGCCGAAAGCCGGGGCGTGCGTATTGTCTCAGCAGACGGGCTCTCCGCTCATGTTTGACGCCTGAGAGCCGAGCCGTGTGTGTACATTCCGAGGTAACGGAATACACCCCTCTCACATACGCATACGTACGTGATTTAATCTAAGGAGTATGTGACGAGCTCCTCGTACAGACAGCAGGTGGAGCGCTGTGTTAAGAAATGAGAGAGTTTGTTCGAGAGAGAGAGAGAGAGAGTGTGTGTGTGTGTGTGTGAGAGAGAGAGAGAGAGAGTGAACACACACTAGTAGTTTTAGCAGCAGCTGAGAAATCCCTTGTTTGGTTATGCATACAGACGTAAACCTAGCGATTATGTTAACTATTATACGCTCCACTCAACTTCATTCATTCACACAGAGTGAGTGTGTGATTAATACTAGGATGTGCAATATATGGATACAATTGTATACTGCTGAATATTGTAAAGTGCATTTGGCTTGTGTCCTGAAGCAAGTTATCCCGCCAGTTTTGCTTTTCTGTGCCATCTGTTGCCCAGTTTCGATATACGACTCCAGATTTCTTCCACTCTGTCATCCTCTGTCCTGTTTGTTTACGTAGTTTAGGTCACCTGTCCTGTAGGAGCTACTCATTAATGATGGCCTGTTGAATCTGCGAGGGCTCCTGAGATAACCAGGGTTACTGAGGTGCTCTCTTGAATTGTGCTTTTCCCCCTGTGAACGTGGCAGGATGAGAAAGAAACAGACTGCGAAACAGAGGAAGATCGAGGAGACGACGGTGGTGCAGGAATTTGCAGTGGAGAGAATAATTCATCGGCGAATCTTCAACGGGAGGGTGGAGTATTACCTGAAGTGGAAGGGCTTCACAGAGTACGGGAGGCCGAAGAACGCGAAACGGGCACGATCGGTACATGGTTGCTCATCCAGTCGTCTCTTTGATTCTGGATTTTCTTTTTGAACAGAGCGGAAAACACCTGGGAGCCCGAGGACAACTTGGACTGTCCTGAACTCATCGAAGAGTTCTTGAGGAGCCTCCAGCTATCTGCAGAGAATGAGGAAGCGCTCATCCCCAAGGAAGAAATGACAGAGCAGGAGACAGAAATTGTGAGTATGTGGAATGAAGAAGTGTTATTTCCATGTTATTTACTGCACCTCCACTTCTTAAGGCGTTAACAGTCAAAATATGTCTCCAATTTGTTCTATCGTTCAATTTGGATGGGCTCCATCAGAGACCAGTATGCACTGTGTATTTCTGGCACATTGTACAGAAAAAAATGTATTTGTGGATCAACTATTACCAACAAAAAAAAGAAAAAGAATTTTTTAGCTGAAAAGGGTGTTGATACAATTTTAGCCTGTCAATGTACACTAATAGAGGAGTGGCCACAGCTGAAGGCATTAAGAAGATCAGGAAATATCTCCAAATTCCAAGGCCTATTATGAAAGCCAAGTGTGTTGGCACACTGCTTCCTTTCTGCTGTGCCAGTAGAAGTGATAGCCACTCTGTATTAATTTCCTGCTGCCTAGTGTGTACAAAGTGGTGTATAGTGTCTGGTCTTGTCATGCCACAGCTGTCTAACTTTCCCCTTGACCTGTCTCAGTCCTGCCTGCATCAGCAGGTCCACTCCATGCAGGGCAACGTCGACATGCTGGAGCCAAGGGACGAGCAGTCAGAGAGTCCGGCTGACCTGGACTTTTATCTGGAGCCTGAATGCATCATCGGTTCCACGGACAGACACGGCGAGCTCATGTTCTTAGTCAAATGGTAAATCCTGGCCTTCCTCTTTTCCCCTGCACGTGAGTGCGACTCGCTGAGACTATGAAAGCGGAACTTCCGATCTTAATGTAACGGCACACAGTACTCCAAACCACAGGGTTGTGATCAGTGCGTCCTAGGATGCAAGCGAGGCATTCACCATAACTCCTGTCGCGATATGTGACAAAGATCATCTCTGACAACTGACAGGTCAAAATTACAAATTCCATCTTCTCATCCTAGTCATTCCAATCAGTCTCCAGACCTCTGTCCTGTGCTGGAGTCTTTCACTTTCACTTCTCGTCCACTTCTCGTCCAACTCCAGTGTTGCACAACGTTAACCACAGTTTCCCTTGACCACTACGACTTGTAGTTTCTTGTCATTTCATGGCCACAAGTTGCTGAAAACAGTCTTGCGTTCCTGCAGCGTCCAACAGAACAACAGCCCTGACTAACAGCTAGTTTTAGTCAAGTTTTAGTTGTAGTTTTAGTTGTTTTTTTGCTGTTGAAACAATTCAGTCTGAAAATATATCCTGTTGTTGTGTGTGTCGGCCCTGCAGGAAAAACACTGACGACGTGGCCTTGCTGCCGGCACGAGAGGCGAGCGCCAGGTTCCCCCAGGCGGTGATTAACTTCTACGAGCAGAAACTGACCTGGCACTGTGGAGACGAGGACCAGTGAAGCGTGTGTGTATGTGTGTCTTAAGTGTGGATTTTTTGTGTGAGTGTGCCGTGTGTGTGTGTTGTGCATCGAAAGCACGGAGGAGAACCTCCCTAAGTAGCCGTGTGGAAACCTCAAGCTTACTTTGACCTCCGCGGAGCGTTCCTCCCCCCCCCCTTCGGCTGACATCGGAGGCACGCCAAGTGAAGTTGCGCCCCGCTGCAGGTGGATTTCCAGATTCTGGTGGATGCAGAATCCTCAGCGGGGTTCAAACTTTGACAGTGCTCCAGTCCTGCGGTGCTGATGGAGGTCGCTGTGCCTTTGTGGAGGAGTCATGTTAAACCTCACGTAGACAAAAACCTGTAGCAGCTTTAGTGTCGTGCCATTATGTAGCAGACGCAATCACTGTGGCTCCACACGTGTTCATTCAAGTTAGATTAACTCAGATCTTCCTCCCACACTCTGTTTATTTGTGGTTTGGTTTCTATCCGCCAGTTAGAGACGCAGATTATAAATCGTGTTGTTCAAACAAGTCCGGTAGGGTGAGATGTGTGTAGCCGTGCTGTTTGCTGCGATTAACGTGACGCTGGGCCGTGTAGCTTCATTCCTGCTGGCATTTCCACAGAAAGGATGGTGACTGGTGACAGCTGTCACAAGATGCTTCCCAAAAATCACCAAAAAATGGACTGACTGCCAATAGCCACAGGATGATCGGGGAGGGGGGTAAAACGTGTAGCGTCAAGGTCTGGAGATTCACCTTGTTGTTGATGCGAAGATGTTGACGGTGATTCCTCCTACGTTTCCAATCAGCTGTTAACCAAATGACCTCTGCTCCCACTCTATTGTTGTGATTGCCTTGTAGAAATAATAAAGCATAATGTGGTATCTGCCCCCCACAACCCAAAGTCAGAGCAGAACAAAGTCTCAAATGTGCTCTTTTCTCCAAAATGTAACCTAATCCAGATTGAAGGATTATCGTAGTTGCGCCTGTGTACCTTCAGTGATTGACAAGATTGTTTAATTCAGCACTTTAGATGCAAGACTGAACTGTCCTCACCCATCAAATCTGCCCCATGACCTGCTACTGAGTCACTGTAACTGTTGACCATAGATCTGTGAAGACATAATAAAAACCTTTGTGTGACCATTTACTCCTCACGTTCTTCCTGCCACAGGTGTCACGCCTCACAAAATGTTTTTGAGAAATTCAAAACAGTCAATAAAGCCGCAGTTCACGTTGTTAAGTCTCGCTGCTGACTCGTTCTTCAGCCCGCTCCTCGGGGCCGTTACTCAGTAACTGAGCGGCTTTTGTTGAGGGACTGAGCTATAGCCGCTGGAGCTCGTGACTGTGTTGTCAAACCTTTGCACCAGGACGAGGCGAGGGCTGAAATAAAAGGCAAGGGAGTTGCGATGCAGAGACAGGCAGCAACGAGACAGTCGGACGAAGAGCGAGACTCGGACGCGACGGAGCTCAAGGCAATGAAGGAAGTGCCGGACAACACAGTCAACCCGGTGAGCGTGGAGCTGTACAAGAAGAGTTCATATCTTATCTATTGAGATGTCAATTGAGCTTGAGTGGAAATGCTCGGAAGTGGTGGATCAAACTAAGGAATCAACCTTTGTCCCATGTGGAGCAACAGAGGACATTCAAGGGTTTTTTCGTACTGAGTTGGTCATCCCACTTCCCTCTGTCTCACAATAACAAACTTCCCCTTTCTGACATGCTGCGCACTTGATTCATTTCATCGTCTTCCATCCTGCCTTCTCCATGCAGGAGGTCGTCAGCGTGTGGGTCCGCGACCCCCGGATACAAAAGAACGACTTCTGGCATGCCTACATAGACTATGAGATCTGTTTACATGTGAGTAGAACTGCACTGCATCTCGGGTCGCTCAGATATTCGCTTGGTGGATGTCGACATGTGTTGCTCCTGTCCTGTGGCAGACCAACAGCGTGTGCTTCACCAAGAAGATCTCGTGTGTGAGGCGAAGGTTCAGCGAGTTCGTCTGGCTCAGACAGAGGCTGCAGGCCAACTCCATGCTGATGTACGTCCGCTCAGAGTACAGTGAAACCGATATTTTGGCTTTCGCTCACACACCCTGAGATCTGAGTGGCTCCCCTCGTTCTGTAGGGTCCAGCTACCCGAGCTTCCCTCGAAGAACCCCTTCTTCAGTCTCAACAATGCCGGGCAGATCTCTGAGCGGATTAAGGGGCTCCAGAAGTTCTTGGAACAGTAAGGATGATTTTCAAACATCTGTGTGCGTGAGTGTGTGAGCGTGAGAGCGAGAGGGAGAATGCAGAGCATGGCTCAGAGCACCCCAAATCTGCCATTCCCTTCTCCTCTATCAGGATCCTCCAGAGCCCTCTGCTGCTGTCCGACAGCTGTTTGCACCTTTTCCTGCAGTCGCAGCTCAGCACGTCTAAAATGGAGGACTGCGCCGCCGGAAGGACGCGATACTCGGTGACCCAGGCCGTGCAGCGGTACGGCTGCGGCCTGAGGCGCTTCCTCTTGGAGGAGGACCTGCAGAGGGACACGGGCATGTCCTGCGACTCAGACTCAGACAGGTAATCACCCACGACGGAGCTTTTCAGTGTGTTGACGATACAAGTTAGGGGGCCTGCCGCTGTATTTTTGTTATCACGGTTGATGAATGATCTGCTCTGTTTTGTCCCGGCAGCTCGGAATGCAGAGCCACAGAGCCCCAGATTAAAGACTTGGTGCTTAATCGAGCAAAGTCTGAGCCTTCAGTCAGTATAACTGGAACCAACCAGAATAAAATCCTGGACAGCTCGACTGGGTCTACATGATGACATCATCAAAAACACAGCATTGTAAACAGTTTTCTTTAACGTAATCTTCTGACGTTTTGTTGATAATTTGTATATGGAGTATCTAAAAGACAAGTAGAGGAGTTTATGTCCATCCTTCCATCAAATTCCAACAGAGTGGCGCTCTTTGTCCGGTCATGCCTCAGTATCGTCAGCACAATAAATGGTGTTCTATGTATGCAATGGTGTCTTTCGCCCGAAGGTGGCAGTGTTGTTACACACAACTGCCTTGTCCGGCCTCTCTCCACAATTCGGTCATTTCGATGCAATCGACTTACTCTGGTTGTTGCGTCTGCAGGGGAAAATGTTGAATAATATTATGACGTCATCGTGGAGGCTTCATTTGTGGACTAATTAATCCTAGTTCTTGCATCACAAACGCTGGCTAGTGGAACAGTAGCCAGCCACAGGCTGGCGGCGGTGCTCAGCAGCGTGACAGGTATAATAGGGTCTCCTTTGAGACCACCGGAAAGCCCCCCCCCCCAAAGTCAGTCTTTCGA
>OMPJ01011014.1:0-10658 GCA_900312935.1 Carapus acus
GCTTGGGGGGGCGCCATGTCCATCATCTTGCCTGGGGCCCCTAAATTCCTTGAAACGGCCCTGTTGGTGGGTTTGGATGTCTGGTCAATAATTACAATGAGTGTGAGGCTGTGTGCTGCTGCATGTCTACATATCAGTTCTATGTACTGTAGGTTTACTGATGAACGTATATGTTCATCCTCTTGTCTGCAAGCACGTTACAGGCTGTTGGTTTTGGTGCAGTGGAGGTGTCAAAGGGAGTTCCTTCGGAGATCTAATATGCTGCCGGGTGTCTGATTGCTTTGAGACAATGACAAGGGCTGTATGCCCCTAAAACAAAAATCATTCAAATCAGAAAAATTAAACATGCAGTGCTGTGCATGCATGATAGGAGATCGACACATTTGTCATGCTTTACAAGAATCTGTCAACAAGTGTATCCCAGACAATATATGCAATTGCGTCTTAAAGATGAGACACACAATGGTAATCCATGCACCACTTTCTAAATATCCAAATCAAATTTATTATCTTAAACATCACTGAATTATTACATTCTTATTGGTCTCCCTCTTGTTCTTCTTTTTTCCTCTTCTACTTGTTATGGCATCCTGTACGACTACTACTACTCTATCCATTAGTGTTACTATTGATCATTAGAATGAGGTGAATTTTGATATTGCTTTATATCTAAAGAATTTTGTGCTCTGAGATATCCCTGATCACGGAGATTTAACATTGCACGTTTCGACATTGTGACGTTTTCGGTACTCTCATCTGTAATCAAATCTCTGTTGTCAAATCCAGCCCCACCATCAACTCCTGAATATATTCATAGGATTTAAAGTTATCACCATAATTTTATTAGTGACTGCTGGTCAACGAGCACACATCCCTCTTACATACAGTACGTTTACAAAGAGTATTATTTGTGCATCTGGCGTGAAGCCAATATTCCCATTTCTTCCATTTACCAATAAACTGGACACAAACTGGAGTTTGAACCAAAACTTATACCAAACTTCAATTGGGATGTCTTAACCAGAAACGAACCAGGCAATACTCCTGCTTAAACTGAGTTAATTCAGTGTGCGTCTGTAGAATGTTTGAGAACACATTTAATTAGACAAAAAGTACTGAGCCTGAAAATTCTGCCTTGTTGGACAGCAGAAGTTGAAGAAATGGAGTCTTTGTGCCGTGTGCAGCATCATTATTTTCTGCTGAAGTACTCGGGACTGAAAAGAGACAGGCTGCCTTTGAGAAAATGAGCGTCGGGCCTGATCTGAATGCATTCTCATTATGAGACTAGCAGGTGGTATATGGAGAATATTGCTATTTAATAAAGGTTCATTTCCCCCAAAACAGCACTGCAGATAAGTGCATCTCCAGATGATGTTTGCTTTATTCTATTAGATGAATGAGTGGGCGCTCTTTGTCAGGGTGCAGGGATGACTGAAATGTTGTCTTGCTAAATTTTTTGGAGTTGACCACAAAGCCCCTGCTTTCAATCTTGTTTATTTCAACAGGGGCATTTATTCAACTCACAAGAAGTGGACAGCGGCAGAACCACATTCATCTTATTTAGTAACATAAGCTTTGTAAATCAGCATTTGAATTTTCTGCCTCCATAAAGGAGCAACTGCTGAAATGTAGAAAGACAATTGGAGAGCATGCAGCCCCAAACCTTTAACTCAGAATTCCCAATAAACAAAGACTTCCTGGAAATTATACATTTCATGTCAATTAGTGGATCTACCAAAGACACAAAACATATTTTTTCCTCTCAGAGAAAAATGTATGTGCTTTGATGTTATCTTAAACTGCATTTGTGAATTTGACGGTGATATTCTCTGTGCAGGCGAGGGTTCCTTCAGGGGAGACGCAACGAAAAAGAAACCCAAGACTTCCTTACACAAACACATTCAACGACTTTGTCTGTGAAAATACTGAAAGGTAAAACTTCACAGCCCAGACAAAGCAATAGACCAAAATAAGGTAAGTAAAATAGGGTATACTCAGCAGCCAGTGCTTTTGATTTCTCCACCAAACAGTGTTCTTTATCTAGGAGAGATATGAAAATGTTCAGAATGACTAGGAATGTGCTCAGATGGATGACTAAAAAATTCAGCCGAGGCAGATGTGAGGATAGTATAAATACAGCAGTTGTAGCAGTGTATCTACACCACACTCACTTAGGACACACAACTCATGAACCATTGCAACCACCATGAACCACAGCAACTACATACCAAGGTCGTGGCTGATTGCCACGACATAATAATTTGCATGGACAGGATAGAGAACATAGTGGACGTTAGTCCAAAGATCTAAGCCTTTTGTCTTAATTTCCATTGAATACATGACCTGCACACATCTGCAGTGTGGGTGGTCACTCTGTAATGTCGACATCAATTCAATTCAATTCAATTCAATTCAATTCAATTCAATTCAATTCAATCCAATCTTATTTGTCTGCGCCAAATTAAAACAGAAGTTATCTCGAGGTGCTTTCAAAGATAAAGTTACAGTCAGAGACCAAACACATTTCCCCCATTCCCAAGCACTAGGTGACAGTGGGAAGGAAAAACTCCCCTTTTTGTGGGAAGAAGCCTCGGCCAGACCAGGCTGCAGGTGGGCAGCCATGATGCCCAGCAGTACTCAGTAATAGAAACAAGGTTACAGTTGAATTTAGCTTTTATAAACTGTATGTAGATGTGTGTAAATATAAACACACTGTCACAGTAAAGAGACAAATCTGAGTTGACCCCAATCAGGAGCCCTTGGTGACCAGCAAGGTCTGGAAGCTGCTGGGAGAGAGGTGCACTGCCCTCAGGTCCGGCAATGAGGCTCTCTACAGCACAGCCCGTGCCAACCTGAAAAGGGGCTTCCGAGATGCCAAGTTGGAGTATAGGAGGAAGATTGAGGACAACTTGGAGAGTAATAACAACAGGCAGGTGTGGTTGGGTGTCCAGCACATCACCAATTACAGGACCAAATGTGGTGCTGTGGGAGGCGATTCAACTCTGGCAGAGAATCCCAACCACCTCTTTTCCAGGTTTGAGGTGGAATCTTCTGAGAAACCGGGGCCCACCCTGTCTGAAGTCCTCCATCATTGTACCCCTGCCGGAAGAACAATCCTCAGGCAATCTTAATGACTTCACACCAGTTGCACTGACCCTTTTGGTGATGAAGTGATTAGAGAAGCTCATCAGGAAGCACCTCCTGGCATTCATCCTGATGTGTCCTGATCATACTGCCAAGAGGAAGCATGTACAACAGAACAGAACAGAATAGGTCCAAGCACAGAGCCCTGTGAAACTTCCATGTCTAACCCTAGTGTGCATAGAAGATACATCGTTAACATATACAGTACAAACTTAAATCTGTCGGACAGATAAGACTTAAACCACCTTAAAGTTCCTTTGAGACCGATTAGATCCTCTAGATCAGGAGTGTCAAACTCATTTTCAACGAGGGCCACATCAGCATGGCGGTGGCCAGATGACGATGCCAACTATTAAGGAGGTACAATGCAATTCAATTTAATATGTAACTTCTCATTTACAGTAGAAATATCTAAAAACGTGTCAGGTCTTCGCTACCATTATGATGTACATCCTTGTATTTTATCAGCAAGTACAAGGATCTATCTATTAATCATTCAACAATCAGTCAACAAGTCAACAAATTAGTTCCCTCACCTGGGCCAATTTGATATTTCTTAGAAAGCTTACATTTAATTAAATGTGTATCTGGTCGGGCACAGCTTGCGTCACTTATCAAGTAACTTGATCCGTGCGCATTTATGGAGATGTAGTTTGTGAGTCAATGCGGGTCTAAATGAAGGAGACTTATTTTGAAACAGTCATTCAAGCGCTCGGTGGCCATATATACTGTACAATGACACATTTGGCCGCAATGGGCCTGTGGGCCTCTCTCATTGTCATCTATGTTATATTGACACAATAATACAACCACTTGCAGGGCAGATATGGTGAGTTTTACTCAAGTATCAGAAATAGATTTAATCAATGAGTAATTCACAGTATTAAAGTTAAATGTATCAAAGCAAAGATTTATAGTTCAAATTGGTCCGAAGATGTCCTAAGATGTCTTGCAAATGGGGGTAAGACAGCTAAGTAATTTTTTGGCAGAAAGAACTACATTTTAGACATTCAATCAACAAACTTATTGTTGTGAGTTCAACGTCTGTGTCCATTTCAGTTTTGAAAATTAAAGACCTCTTAGTCAACTCAAAAATGGCCTTAATTTTTCCTTTATGTTCACAGGCACACATGAGGACTTGCGCACAGAGGGATGAGGTGCATTACTAAAAAACACTGAAATATAGAAATACGTGGAGCAAGCAACTCCAGTAATGTACACGTCCCCACAGCTTCCCTTTGTTAAATACTTTCGCAACAGAAATGCAGTGATCGGAAAAAACCTGTAAGGATGTCTGCACTAATTCCTCTGGAAATCAACGGAAGTCTTCGCATAATTTGAGTGTGGCATTCGTGGATCATCACTTTGAATATTCAATCTCAAAGCATTTTGTGTAATGTTACACATTACACAACGTGTCTGTGTCACATGACACTTATGTGCCACCTTTGACACGAGCCGAAACTGCTAAACACAGTACTTTTTCTGGTGTGAGGTTTTTAGTATTTTTTTTTTTTTTTTTTTCAACAGTACTTTGCATCCCAAGAGACGTGTTAGATTACTGTGGATGTCAACATTTAGAATTTCGTCATCTGACTGGCATTCTTGATATGAGTAGCGATGACGGTGTTGTTATTAACTTCTGTTAATCACTGTGAACTTATCAACATTTCTATTGATATTATACATGTATGGCATTTCTGGACCAAGAAAACTTCCATGAAGTGTGAAATGTTCCGTGAAATGTCCTCACTCACTGAAAAATGGTTCATTTACCAAACTTTGCAGCCACATCCTACTGTCCACCCCAGCTCTTTCCGATGTAAAGGTATTTTGTGCTCTTTCAGCTAAACTGTCCTCACATCAGCAGTGTGATGGGCAGCACTTCATCTGAAAGTCTTGGTCACTCATTTATCTTAAGATCAAGTCCAAATATTTGATAGTAATCTCCCTGTGCCTGCCTGATATAGGAGGAGGGACAAAATAATGTAGCGAGGCTTCTCAACTTGGTCCAAGTCTTTGACCCAGATTGCAGCAGCACAACGTTCAAATATGATGCCTAATTGCATCTATCTATCTATCTATCTATCTATCTATCTATCTATCTATCTATCTATCTATCTATCTATCTATCTATCTATCTATCTATCTAGTAGTAGCTTTTAAAGATTTTGGTGATTTGTGAATATTGTACATTCAGTTAATTCAGTCATTAGGAAAATTAAAAATCAAAAAATGTATATGTTTGTGTTTGTACACGCGTCTTGCATTTTATGCTAGAATGGGTTATCTTGAGGATGATTTTCATTGTTGTCATGGTAAAACTGTTCCAAAGCACTGATTTTGAGGTCTTCGGAATAGTATTTGGTGGAGCCATGATGTCGAAATTATTATTAATCCTGCATAATTCAATAACAACATCTTTTTAAGTTTTATTTATGAGCTCATGTTGACTTGAGGTGAGGCTCATGCTGTTTTTGTCCAATAGTTCTATTTTACTAAATATCTTTATCAAAAAAGCTGACGCGCGATGACGGCCATGCTGCTGCGATGTGCAGAGTCACCAGCAGAGGGCAGTCTTACCCCAATCATACTGCAGCATCCTGCGTGAGCCGTGGACCAATCTATCCATTTCTGCTTTACATTGAAGGTTTTTGTCTTCTGCGTCTGAACATTCTCAGAAATCAGATTGGCTTTGTCGCGATTTGCGGATGAACCTCTGCGTTGCCTGATGGGAAATGAGGATGAAATGAAAGGGCTAAAGCGTGTGTCTGAAATAGGTTTCTGAAGTCTAGGTCAGACAGAAATATTTCTCTCTCTCTCTCTCTCTCTTTTTTTTTCAACTTTCAATGACCAAGCTACATAGATCATAATGATTGATCATACAATAAAATAGATATGTTTTGTCATATCATCCAGCAGATACGTTCTCACTGGATTTAGCTATGCATGCATGTGGGGTTGTGTTTTTTTCTCGTGTACAGTTGACGATAAATTACTAACATAGAACTGTTCAGCTAAATTATGGTGATAATGATATTTAGCGGATGGCATTTTCCCCATCAATTTGAGACAGTTAAATACCCCCCAGAAAAGAGCCCAAGTCACAACATGCCAATGAGGTTGATAACAATATGTGTGACAGTATTGTCCATTGTCTGACAGTATTTTTTTCATTTATTTATTTTGTTTCTTTCAGTTCTTAAGACTACTTCTCACTGAAAACAAATAGCATGTGTATGGCAGCCTGCAGGCTATCAGCCTATATGTGTGCATGTGCAGAATGCTGCCAGCTGCCCAAGATAAGGCAATCACTGCTTGCAACAACGCATCAGAGAATATCTTAACAACATCATGATAATCATACGCATGATGCAGGGAAACGACTCATGCCCTCTGGTAGGGAGTCGGATTTTTCCAATCCTGTCGAGGGCGGATGGATTTTGCCAAACAATTTTTAAAAAGCTCACAGGCGACAAAAAGACAGCACTTTGGGCAGAATTCAGAAAAGAAATTGAATGATGGGAATTGATGGATACCCAAAGTCATGACAAAAAATATGAAAAAATCATTAAAGTCTTTAAGAGAAATCATAGATCCACATTAAGGCAGTTACCGATACAAACTACTATAAGCGATGATACTAATTGCCGCCTTCTGATTAATATGATGCTTTGTTTAAGTGAAATAAAGGAACAACATGTGCCGGAAAATATCGCACAGCCTCATTAGAAAGAGCACCTGCGTAATTGTGAACCTGTTTGTAGAAAGCTCGAGGAAACAGATCATAATGTGTCAGCCAGTGTGCGTCATCTGTGCCTGTGACTCCGAGGAACTCCCATCATTTCATTAGTAATATTGATATGTCTTGATAAATGACACAAGAACACAGTTTTAACACACTAAGCCTTTTTGATCTCGTGGAGAGGTACACACTTCAGCCATTTGCAACAAACTAAATGCGCGCCATTGTGCTACCCATGTCAGATGCCGCGCTCTTGATCTAATTTGACTCAAAATAGCCGGACAAAATGATGGAAAAGTATTGCAATTTTTTTCATTTTCTTGCATTTGAAGCCCCTGTTCCTTCAAAGGACCACAAGATGCCAATGGATGAGCTGCTTCAGAATAATGACATTTTACCCTACAAAGACGCATCATCCTGCCACAGCCCTGGAAAATCGCGACTTTTTTTGGTCCATATTCTGCATGTGAAGGAGGACTGACTGTTGCACATTATCTTGATGTGTCTTACATCCTGGACGTAAAGCTGTCTTGCTTGTGCAGACTCACAGAAGACATTTGCCAGCAAAATGTCAAAGCAGCATAAAAGGAGAAAGAGTTGTGATTTATATTCTTCAATTGTTTGCAGAGATGAGGATTCACCTCACCTTGTGTTATGATGCGCAATAAGATATAGTCTGAGGACAACATTGATCAATGAATTTAGATTTAAAAAACGCAGAGTAGGTCACTTGATAGTATAGAATTGTCGCAGAGGAGTGAGTGTGACTGGCTGGTTGTCGGTCTTTAGGTGCCCTGGGATGGACTGGCACATTTGCGCATTGACGGCTTGGATAGGGCTCAGCAGACAATCGTTACTCTACTCAGGAATGAGTGTATCCAGAAAGTGAATTAATGAATGGATGGATGGATGGATGAATGAATGAATGAATGAATGAATGAATGAACGAATGGACGGACGGACGGATAAGCGAACTAACCACTAATTTGTGGAGCGCCTCTGTACATATTTCTCCCAAAGCTTTGCTAGTCATTTGTTGATGCGTTGTTGATTCATGAGAACATTAAGGAATTATTGACTGTGCAACTTGGTGAAATTGTATCTTAATGGTTCCTCATCAAAACTTGACCAATTTTGAATCGCAATCGCAAACATAGCATAACGGTTACATTCTGGCAGGACACAAGTGACTGACAACAATGTAGCATGTAATGAATGAATGAATGAATGACTGCACATGTACTGTATGTATCTTTAACACTCATTCGTGTTTTGCCTCGGCACACACCCAAACACGGAAGTGCGCATATGCGTGAACTTGAACCAAACAAAGTCAAACTAAGACACAAGTAACATCATTTAAACGCACCTCAAGCCTGTTTGAGCGTGTGCGTGCAGACATACACACACAAACACACTGAGGCAAACACACATGCTCGCACACACACATACGCACGCACGCTCGCGCGCGCGCACACGCAAACACAAGCAAAGGGTCTTGATAGAGTCCCCAATTAATGTCTAATTACAGTTTTGTCCTGATGGCAGGAGGCAAAACTGTATCTGTCCCCTAATGGCTGTGGCACTTTTGTGCTCCTAGCAACCAGCCAGTCTTTTGTATGGTTCACGTACACTCTGAGGCCATGTGAAAGCTGCCTATGGATCGCTGCTTTGTTATTTATAGAGCAGCATTTCATAATGGCCTTCACAAAAGAAAATAAATCAGTAGCAATAAGCTGGTGTCCGTCTGGACTGATAGAATAGCCAAAAGAGCCAAACTAGCAGGATTTTCTGCTGGCAATGGTGGAACAAACTAAATAGCTATCTCTTCCCCCCTCCCTATCACATTTTTGGTCTGCCATTTCATGAAATTTAATGTACCGTCAGGCATCATCAGCGGCATCAGTCTCCTTGAAAATGTACAGGCGTATATTCTGTATATTGTAAGGTTTAACCGTATATGGAATTGTAATTAAAGATCTTCTCATTTAACCATTTCAATGCAATCTATAATGTCTAACTCAATGACTCCCGCGATTCCGTTCTGGTGTAAACAAACAGCGTTTGTAGATGAGGATGCTGAGCAATGAGACGACTCTCATACAAAGTGTTTGCCATGTTTCATTCGATGCTTTGAGTCCTTAACTGATATTATACAATCTAATGACCCATTGAGAAGGTTGTGTTTATCCACCGGTACAGAAAACTGCGTCAATGCACAGCGAATGCGTTGCATTCATCAGGTAGACACCATTAAGGATGTCATCTCAGCCGCTCTGTGATCTTATTTGGCCCTAACTAGCTAAATGCTCAGATAGCTAGCGCAGAAAGAACACATTCCTGCAATCTAACCCATTCCACTATAACATAATCCACATTGTCTTGATCACCCTTGTTGTTATGCTGCTGTGACTTTTCTGAGGAAAAAAAAGAATCCTAAATTGGTGACATTCAGTGTTTTACTGAAAACATTTAGAAAACAGTTACAGTTTTTTTTTCTCCACACACATATCCCCCCCTTCTCCTTCCTCATTAACACACACATATCTAATAGATGTCCTCCTGTGTTCCTGGATAAAGCACGCTAAGTATGAACGCAATGGAATTTATATGTGTCTTGTCAGAAAATCCATGTGGGAGTTCAAACACATTTGGCTGACTGCCCACCACGAATTTGTCTTTTCGGCTAGGCAGTCGTTTGAATTAGATCAATCAATCCACACATTGATTGCGGTTTGGTCGGACTTTATTTAAAGACCCAGGAAAATATCTGACTTCCCTGTCACAGATCACAGGATGGGCCAGACTGACCCCTGACAACCCACTGGTAGTGAGGAGCACTCTGGACGCTTTGGTTCTGTGAAGCATCTGGCCCCGGTTCTGGGCTTAAACCTGGATGAGATGGAGAGAGAATGGATAAACAGACACCACTAGGCAATGTGGCGTGTATTGTTTTGTTTTCTGTATGGTTGAAATATTGTCGTGACTATCAAAATCAGCCAAATTACACTGTGAGTTTTATGAACATGAAAACAACAACAGTCCACAGTTTGAAATGTATTTCATTGTTTACATCCCTGTTCCTGCAAGTTACTAAAGAGGCAGTAAGATGTTCAAACATCCACAAATGTCATCATTGGACCAAACTGAACACATATGTGGTTTGCATATGGTTATTTCATGAGGTCAAAATGACTCACAGTTCTTCTTCTGCACTTATGTCTAACTAACCTCAAAATGGAAAAATGTCAGAAGCGTATCGTTCATCAGGATGATATGAGGCGTTGGCCACCTGTCAAAAATGTTTTCCTGAAAGAAAGCGATGCCATTCCTCTCCAACAGCCTCGGCTGAAATCTCACGGAGCAGGTGCCATACTGGAGTAAAAAAAAAATGTCCGACCAACTCTGTTGACTGGAATTTGGTGGAGATGTTTGTGAATACCTTACATGCCGGGTCACTGAGCATCCTCGACTGGACTACTGATCATGATTACAGTTTTGCCTTTTTGACTAAATTTGAGAAGGTATCGGTGTCTCCTCACCTATGATGCCACAGCTCAGTGGTGTTAGGAGGACAGTTCATTTCAATTAATAATGGGTAATTCCCATGCATTTGCTTGGCTGGCTGGCAACATAATATGTATTGTGTACTATCGCATCTCTGTGTGTGACTTTTCACGTGGTAAGTTGTTTCCAAGGCGGCAGTTGCCATGGTGCAAAAACAGCATAGGATGCTGAAGATTTGTGTTCCTATTACTTTGGGCACTTT
>OMPJ01011015.1:0-11895 GCA_900312935.1 Carapus acus
ACAGAGAGGGAAAGAGGGAGGGAAGAAGAGAGAGAGGGGGAGGGAGGGAGAGGGGGGAGGGAAGAAGGAAACCATGTTCTCAGTCATCGATATCCAATAAGAACGCGGACAGATTTGTGGAGCATATGATTGGAGGCAAAATTAAATCAACGGCAAGTTCCCATCAGCGTGTGTCCTCATCTTAACGATCACAGTCCTCCTCATCTCCCCATTGGCATGATCTGTGTCACCGAGTCTTTATGGAGATAAGTCTGGTAAACGGTCGCCACCAGGACGTTCGAATCGATCGCGTTATCGATCCGGATGATTGTATGTTTCTGTGTCCTCCTAAGATTCATCGTGTCATAGCGGGATCTCGATTCTCCCCCATGATGAGTTAAAATAGAAGTGTCCCGATGTGTAGGGGTTATAATCTCGTTACTTCTGCGTATTTTCGACCCGATATACACCAAATATAGGTATTTGAGTATGTGTGTATGATTTGACTGCAGCACCGGCTGGTTGACTTTGGTACTGCTGCTGTATTTGATCCGGGATTTCGTAGTGGTGTAGCATTTATTAGTATTCCACATGCTACCACAGAGAAGCAGACATAAAACAAACATAATATTTGGCAGGTCTGCCTCGTCAAGTATGACCTTCAGGTAAGTCGCAGAGACGATTAAACCCCACAATAAACCACACAAGAGTTTACTGCTGGAATAATGTGACTGAAAAGTGGAGGACGAGCCCCAAATGGTGCTTAGACAGCCGTCCTGCCGCTGAATAATTCACCCTCTGCGGGAGGACGGTAGGTTACAGGGTTTGGTGCATGGCTCCTATGTCCCTCATGTGTCCCTGGTGTGTCCCTGTGCAGGCTGAAGGATGACCCCCTCCTCCCGGAGTGGAGGTGGACAGCAGGCCAGGCCTCCATCCCCCCCCTCCCAAACCCCTCTGCATGTCCCCGTGGAGTCAAATTGCTACATATTGCTTTATATATCCCCCGCACCCTCCCCCCCTGTGGGCTCAAGCCAGATGTGAGGGGGAAGTTTGGGGACCCAGAGGTAGTGCCAACACCATATCATATATCCTTGTCTCTTCAGATGTCTCCAAAAGCTGCTGTGTGGAGGGGGAGGAGCCACAGCACCCCCCCCCCCCCTTCCACTCACCCACACACACACACCCACACACACACCCTAAGGGCTTTCCTGGAGTCTCCCAAAGTGGGAATTATCTGATAGGTGTATCTCTGTTACTCCACTCTTGGAGAATTTGTATGACTCAGGGATTCTATTTTCACATCCCTTCCCTGGTTCCCACTTTGAGGTGTTTGTTGTGACCTTGTGCGACTTATTTACAAGTCTTTTTATGATGTGAAACTGTGTACACGTAGTCTTATTTTAACAGTTTTAGTCTTGAAATCTGGTTGGTTGCCAGCTGTGGTGACTTTATATCAGCTGCAGCGCTTTAGGCCTGTGATGTGGACTAGAGAGGGACAGGGAGCCCTGTGGGTGCCAGTGAGGAGGACAAGCTCTCCTCACGTCTCTCAGCGGCTTCCTAAAAACACACCATGACTAACACTGAGTGGGAGAGAGGAACCGCAGAGCGTCAGTCTGAGCTCGGACTCTGCTAAACATCATAAAAGCCTCGGGGAGAATAAGAAAAATGCCTACTTTGGTCAGGAGTGGAGTCCAACTCGGGCCTGGCTGGTTAATCTTTCCCCTACGTTGCTTGGTTATTCAAGCCCGGGCCGATCCGGGCGCCATGGCAACGAGGGGGTCCGACCTGCTTGGTGTTGGGGACTCCAGAGACGAACCGTGGTTTGTCTTACGCTGCCAGGGCGGTTGGGCAGGCCCGGGCTCGGGGGGCTAGTATCCTCCGTAACGTCAGGCCCGAAAAACGTAGCCGGAGCAGGTGCACGCACGCAGACACGCTCCAAACCTCGGATTTGGCGAGCGAATGTGCACCGGCTCTCCTTTTTCTCTCTAAGCCGGTCGACGGAGATGCAGCTGGGGGTGTCAGAGGGAGTCCCGACGATTCATGCCAGGCTTAGCCGAGTGTTGGGAGCTTTACGGCGCTGATGAAATGGCAGCGGCAGTATGATATAGCCTGACTCATCCCGCATCAGTACCACTACCGTAAACCACGGTGTAGACGCGCAGAGCTCCGACAACGCAGGCAAAGCGGCGGTTATCTTAATTACCAGACATTCGTGTCACGTGACGAGTGGCGGTTTGCCACTCTATTCTCCAATGAAGCTTCGAGTGGAACTATTTTGCATATCGTGCTTAAAACCTCGTAGGTACGGTAAATGAACGTCATCGTTTGCTGTAGTCTTCATATTCTTGCTCACTCAAATTCTTCGTAGGGTTTGTGCAGTCACAGCGGCAGCGCGCATCCGCACAGCTGCACGCAGTCGCTGCTGGGAGATGTAGTGTACTATTGTTTTTGCTAACAGCATTCCGATCTCTCCCGTCTGTGTTTTGGGGGGAATGAGTCGGTTTTTGTCGGTGGCGGTGGTGATGATGGAGATATTAGTGTTGCTGCTTTTGTGCCGTTGTTTTTGTCATTTGTTGCCACCGAGAATCAACAGTATGTTCACCCAAAATCATCGAGAGAACTC
This sequence comes from Carapus acus, assembly GCA_900312935.1. NCBI lineage: Eukaryota > Metazoa > Chordata > Actinopteri > Ophidiiformes > Carapidae > Carapus > Carapus acus. The sequence continues at coordinate 2,603 of OMPJ01011015.1, forward strand.
CGATACGATCATTTCCAAAATTTCCTTTACAACCTCCAACGGGGCTGACTGCATTTATGGGGTCAGCTTTTTAATTTCAGGTTTATTACAGCACATTTCGTGAAATTTGACATAGATTTAATGGACGAGCGTCGCAGCAGCTGCTCCCCGTGGCATATGAGGCCTTTAACCCTTTGTGCACACGTAGGGTCACAAATGAATCTTCAAAATCTTGATAAAAAGAAATTGTAATACATTCTAATTCCACGTGTTCCTCATTAAACATGTTTAAGACATGAGGCAATATCTCTATTTATTTATGTTTTCATTCATTTTGAGACAATTCTCAATATTTTGAGAACTTTAATCAGGGTCAAAAATGACTCGTGGATGAGTGGTTGTGCATCTAAGCATTAAATGACTGTCTACGTTGTGTTGCAGCGCCCTCCACAGCCTTACAACGTGTGTTACATGTGTTGATCGGAGCCACAAGGAGAATCGAGGCGAATTTTAGGCGGAAACGAGGAATTCCCCACCATTCCCTCACGACCGCAAACTCACATTACTCTCTCTCTCTCTCTCTCTCTCTCTCTCTCTCTCTCTCTCTCTTTTACACAAACACACACACACACAGTCAAGTCAAGTCAATTTAATTTGTATAGCGCCGAATCATAACAGGGGTTATCTCAAGGTGCTTTACATAATGGGGCAGGCATTGCTCCAGCATGTGAACAGTTGACTTGACACACACACACACACACACACACACACACACACACACAGGTTGGAGGCGTGGTCCAACCGGAGCCACGGACACCCCTGAGTACAAATAGCTGACAGGCGCCTTGTTCGTTTTTCTCGAAGATTGTGAAAGTGGAGCGCAATGTGTGCTCAAACCGGAAGCTGCCCCTCACACACTTCGCATCTCTGTGTCCTTCCTCAGTTTAACAGCAGGCTGCTTCTCCTTTCTCTCCCCTCTATCAGCCGGTAAACTCTGCTCGGCCCGGATCTGGGAGGGCCCGGCTCAGACTCCTCGGCCCGGGTCATGCCGCTCACCTGACGGCTGCGGTGTGCGCCATCGACGCGCGTCAGACTCGATGGTGAGTTCATGGCCACCTCACCTTACTTTTTCCCTTGAACGTTGCACTCTGCGCCTCACCCCTGCGACCCGTGTGCCCACAGACGCGCGGGCAGACGCTGACAGCTCCACCTCGCGTCTAAACCAGGCAAGGCAGGGACGGAGGGTGAAGAACGCGACCGTCACTCCTCCAGCCCTCGCCGACATGCAGCAGGAGCGCCTGCTGAAGGTGTTGGTGATCGGGGACCTCGGCGTGGGTAAGACGTCCATCATCAAGCGCTACGTGCAGCAGGTCTTCTCCCAGCACTACCGCGCCACCATCGGAGTGGACTTCGCCCTCAAAGTTCTCAACTGGGATCACAAGACCGTGGTGCGGCTGCAGCTATGGGACATTGCCGGTGCGTAATGGGGACGCGACTCGGGATTACTCAGAAACGAGTCGTCACACACACACACACACACACACACGCGCGCGCGCACACACACACACACACACACACGCACACACACACACACACAAGGGAAAGTCGTCAGGGTGACATATGTCATCCGAGCGGCAGGTGTGTTTGGACTGCGTGTGTTTGCATGTTGGGACTGGGAGCAAATCCAGAGATAAGGCCACAGTGAGTGTGTGTCTGTGTGTGGGTGATCCACGTGAAGTTTGGACACAGACTTCGGAATTGGAGGAGGATTTATTAACGTCTGTCATTGGGGTCAAGTGTTAAGTTTGCATTTTGCATGTACCTTTTCACTGCAACTGATTTTGGTGTTATCGTAATCGTAACACAACCATAATCAAAGTATTAGTGGTAATAACAGCAGTAATAATAGAAATTCTAGACTGTGTTGAAAAGGTGCAGACTGACTGACAATGTGGAAAACCATGCTGAACAATTCATTCACGTCTGAGTCTGTAGTCAGCAAATGAAAACTGTCCTGCTGTGTGTGAGCACTGCCTGGACGGCTGTTCAACGTCATGGACGCTGATAAGAATGGCAGTTTGCATGAAGGAGGACGGAGCCGTGATGGCTGGGCTCAGGAGTCCCTGTCAATGCGTCTTTGTCTCTGCCACACACACAACATGAGAGCGTCAGACAACGCTGCCATTGGTGGACCAACGTGTACGTATGTTTGTGCGAGGTCACGTCATTTGCTGCTGGGTGATCAGCTGATCTGACCTAATCTGCTGTTTTACTATCGATGTTAATCATTCTTGTTTATCTGTCAGTTTCCCAGAGCAAATGTGATGGAGGTGATGTGGAGGCTCTGGCTCAGACAAAGACAAAGCGTTTGTTTGGCAGATAATTGTGAGGCCTTGTGGAGGCGTGCGTGAGAAGTTTTCAGCTGCTCTTCTTATTGGAGTCATATGCAGCACGCGGCCGTGTGTGTGTGTGTGTGTCTGTCTGATTAAACCAAACGCTGACTCGCTGATTCACCAGCCGCATCATGTGAAGGAAGTTAGCTTGCAGAATAGAAATCTATTCTTAAAAAGACTAATACACACACACACACTCACACACACACACACACACAGTTACACATGCAAACACACACCTGAATAATAGTAATTTTCTTAACTCCTCTTTACTCGTCTAAATAGGCCAAGAACGGTATGGGAACATGACGCGAGTGTACTATCGGGAGGCAGTGGGGGCGCTGGTGGTCTTCGATATGACTCGCCTGTCCACGTTCCAGGCCATCCTCAAGTGGAAAGGAGACCTGGACTCCAAGGTGAGGCTATAGGCTCTTCCCCCAACGAAGTGACAGACCAGCAGGACTACGGTACTAAGCTGCAGTCAGTATTGTTGTGTCATTTGAAATCCTCGCCGGCAGGTTGCCCTGAGCAACGGAAAGCCAGTCCCAGCTGTGTTATTGGCCAACAAGTGTGACCAGAGGAGGCAAGGTTTGTGCTCCAAACTGCCCAAAATGGAGAACTTCTCCCGGGACCATGGCTTCATTGGGTGGTATGAAACCTCTGCCAAGGTCAGTATGTGTGTGTGTATGTGTGTGTATGTGTGAGTGTGTCTGTGTCCCACCTTTTTTCCCTTTTCTTTCAACTTTTGAACCTTCGCTGCTTAACTCCCTGTGCCACAGTCTCACTTAGCCTGAAAAACCCAACTGAGAGCACATCGTTGCCCTCTGCCGGTGGTGAATGGTAATTATTTTCTTCTCATTTGGGGTTCGCCATAGCAGGTCATTCCCATCTAACAGCTGAAGCCCCCACTCGCCTCATGTCTTCCTCGACTACATCCATGAACCGTCTTTGTGATCTTCCTCCTAACCTCCTACCTGGTAGCTCGATCTCCAACATCCTCTGTCCAATGTATCTACTGTCTCTCCTCCGCACATGATCAAACCATCTCAATATTGCCTTTCTGACCTTCACCCCAAATCACTCCTCCTTTGCCATTTCCCTGATGGTCTCATTTTTAATCCTGTCTAAACTGGGTTCCTCTAGAAGAATATCTCAACATCTTCGTCTCCTCCACCTCTAGCTCACCCTCTTGTCTGTGAGATAGAGACACTGTCTCTAACCCAAAAGTCATGGCAGGTCTCACTACCATCTTGTAAACCTTCCCCTTCAGCCTAGATCTTCTTTCACAAAGCCCTCCTGACTCTCTCCTCCACACACACCACCCTGCCTGACTCTCTGCTCTTCACCTCTCTCATGCACTCATGCACTCCATTGCTTTGGATGGTGGACGCCGAGATATCTGATGTTCCTCTTCACTGTTGCTCTTCCCTGCGACTTTGCCTGCCTCACTCTCATTATGTTTCACTTTGATGCAATTCGAACTACAAAAACACCAAACTTTTGTGGACAGCGTGTCCTCATCACACATTCAGTAACACAACAGAGCATCATTATCGAGCTGTTAAGTCTTAGCAGCTCAAATTAAAACATTACAGCCACTTGACGGGTGCGGTCACAGCAAGAAGTTGTTGGCAAACAAAGGAAGTCACACTGCAACACGTTGAAACTGTTCACTTTTAGCATCATTCAACTTCTCCTTCTTATCCTCCTTGTTGTTTATGTAGAAGGCTGGCAGACTGTCTTACAGTGCAGGTCCTATAGGTCTTAAAATCCAGCCCAATCGCTGACTCGGTATGAATCTCTTCATTCTCATTCTCTTTCCATCCCAACACAACTCACAAAAGTGCGTTTCTGCCAGAGCATTGAGTAACAAAGTGAAATGAAATGTCGGTTGTTAAACAACTGAGGCATCGACAAATGGTGAACAATAAATAAGTGTCCTTATCGCCACAAGGGGGCAGCAAATGACATACGACTTGTGCCCTTTGACCAAGTCCTCTGTCCGCCCCTCATCATCCCACTCCATCTGTCTCCCACTCTCTTTCTCTGTGTCCCTGTTTGTCTCTGTCCCTGCAGGATGACACCAACATCGACGCTGCCATCACATGTCTGGTGGAGAACATCATGTCCGCGGACGAGGAGCGAGCCGCCGCTGCCATGGCGGACGCAGACGGAGATGTCATTGTGCTGCCCCACCTTGACTATGGCGCGAAGCAGAAAGGCCTCCCTGGGTGCTCGGGGTGCCCTGACCTCCGACGCCGAGACAGAGAGGACAGCAGGCGGGAGAGGGACGGGGTGTGAGTGAGGACAGTCAGAGAGACGAAGCAAAACACGCAGAAGACCCTTAATTGGCAGAGGCTTTTGCTTTGCTTGCTCAAGGGCAGGAGCCACCAGTGGCCATGACTTGAACAAAATCAACCATCATCCAAGAGGCCTCCCCTACACCCAGATGTTGAATTTATATGGAGAACATCAATAATGTGCTCAGAACAACATTTACGTCTCTGCAGATCCAGTGGCTTATAAATTATTATATTATAAATCAGTGGCTTCAATGTCAGCAGATTCAGGCATTATCAGAGAGACTCTAGAGCAGCCTGCCCAGCTTCATATATGTGCTCACATGTAGTGCGTGAGCGCTGTGGAGCAGCAGATCAGCATCACAGGTCCCTCCATCGATTTCTGCCGTCTCCATCTGGAGTAAAAACACACTGCTGTTGATGGGAGAGGAGGATGGATGAAGTTCCAGACCTTGCTCTTACAACCAGGGTGGTGGAAAGTTTGGGGGAAGTTACAAGGCACAAGACGATTGTGTCCTAAATTAGGTCCTTAAAGACTGGAAAGTCCAAAGTCCCAGGATGTGACAGGACACCACATGGGAAATCCTAGTTCAGGCACAGACATAGGCTCCTAGACTGATGCATTTGAATTGCAACCTGTAATACCTGCAGATTCCTAGGAAGATCTTGCACTGACATCTGTAACTTCGCTGAACATCCAAGAATCAAATCTCAAATTTCTTTCTCAGTTTATCTGTGCTTCCCTTAAAACGCAGCGAGAATCCAGCAAGCAGCCCCTCATCTGACTTTGAGGATCAGGGGTGCAGATAACCGATTCTCAGAACCGACGAGCTGCGTCTTGGTGGACATTTGCGTGCCTTTTGTGTCTTTGTGTTTTTGTCCTTGGCTTAGATAAACACAGACAGATAAATGGCTGCACACCGCGGAAACTGCAGCACACACACCGCCTCACACCGTAACCATGGCGATCAAAGTGACGCATAACTGCTCAGGCTTTACTTTCTTCCTCCATACGTCCTATCGTGGTGCTTTCTCTGCCCGCGGCCCTGAAGCAATCTGTGTTAGGTGGCGTAAATACCGCCTCGGCGTTTGTCCGTGCTCATTCGCCTCCAGCATGGCGAGGGGCTGGTCTGTGATGGACAGCTGTGCGCAGGGATTTCCACTGTTGCCAGGGGCGACGGGACCCCCACATCTCTGCAGTTGCCATGGAAATGAGGTCTTCCTCTCTGCCTGCAGATGGCAACCGATCCCAACTCAAAGCCAGCCGAGGGAGAGCGAGTGGAGAATTTTGGGACAGGGAGTCCTCCATGGATGTTCACCTTATCTGCTCTGACATGTCAGAGGCTCCACCTCGGCGCGACAGCGCCGGTGGAGTGTAAATATAGCAATGCTAAAACAGAATACACAGCGATGCAAAAAAGAGGGAGAGTAGAGATGAAACGTGGAAAATAATTGAGTCCCTGGAGATGCGTTATGATAATTCAATGAAATCAAAGATGAAGGTCAAGGGGAACACATCTATAGCCGTCCTGGATAAACAAAAGCGAGTCGTGATTCCAGTCCTCAATTTGCACCTGCTAATCTGACAATTACATATATACAGCCAACAAGCAATGTCAATCAGTATAACTCATGTCAATCAGAGGCAGCTCAGGTCCCAGATGGAGCAGCCAAGAGGAGGATTAGCTGGACCACACAGACATGGGATGTATTCTTCTTATTTACAGCACAGCAGGCTGCAGGCAGCTCTTTTAATGATGAATGCATTTCCATAATTGAATAAACTAGAACGTGTGTGAGTGCGTGAGTGTGTTTGCTTTGCAGAATTCCCTGCTCGTGTCGGTTTTGCCTGGAGGCCACAGATCCAGAAAAGCCACGAGAGTCCGTCAGCATCTTCATATTATCGTCAGATGCAATGAAATGCGCTTGACTTATCGCAGTGTCACGCACGTGTGAAGGCTAGAGTGTGTGTGTCGGGGGGGGGCTCGTGAGTGTTCTCTTGCTATTGTGTGTGTGAGCGTGAGTGTGAATGTTGGTGTGAATGTGCGTGTGCGTGTGTGTGTGTGTGTGTGTGCGCATACAGTATGTTAAGCTGTGACACACAGAGAAGAGGCGTTTTGCTGTGTCAATTACCACTTATTTCCCCACAGTTGTGGTTTCATTATTTATTCCTCTCCTTCTCCCCATGTTCACACTCTCTTTCTCGCTCTCTCTCACACACACATACACACACACTCACGCACACTGCAGTTATCTTTGGCATGACTGACGGAATGGGAGGCAGGAACAGACTTACTATCATCTAATTGCTGGGGTACATGCACAGACATGCATGCACTCGCTGCTGCCACGCTTGGTGCAATCAGGCTGGTGTGTATTTGTGTGTTTGTGTGTGTGTGTATTTGAGTGCCCTCAGTCATTCATATCAATTATCTCATGTAGGCGCCAGATTCCAGGAATTCACCTGCTGTTGGCATCTTTGTGATATATTTCCCACCTTAATGGGAAATCTGTCTTCTCGGTGCTCTGTCTGGGAATGCAACACTCCCAACCTCTACACGCACACCCACACACACACACACACAGAGTTGGAAAATAACTGTGTGTGCCCAAGTACCATGTTTGATTGTATATTTGCCATGTACACATTGTCAAGAGTCTGCCTCCCATTTTCCTCTCCATTCCCACTGTCTTTTTTGGTTTCTCCTTCCCTCCAAAGTGTCACACGTTTTTCTGGGGATTAAGTTGTTTTAATCATAGCCAAGAAGAGGTTGACAGACTCCAAGTGTCAATGCTGAGGTGTGATGATGTCATTGACCTTGATGACAAATTTGTGGATTTTAGTTCATCTGACTCTCTGTAGTCTCTCTACCTCATACACACTGTCTGAAATAGTCTGATCGACCAGCTCAGGATTTGGTGTTCCTTTATTGCGATATGGCCTACAGCTTTCAAGAGCATTGTTCTCCTGTGAAAAAGGTAAAGGGTGAATGAGTGAAAACAATAGTCTGGCATCCAAGTAAATCGTGTGCGAAAGACGGTCATCTTTGCCAGGACATCTGACTAATTCAGTCAATTAATGGCGTGCAGCCTAGGCATGAACCCTCGGATTTCAGCACACCGTGTTCCACATAGTCTGGAGTCAAACAAGGACACGGCTGCTGAGGAATCAATCCACGCCTCCTTAAATTTAGGTTAGCGGTCTGAAAAATCTGCGTTTCATTGCGGATTTGGGCTGAACATGCTCAAATTCTCGTTTGGTATTAATATAGCCCTATTTTCTATCAACTGTTATGTATAATTTGATCATCGAATTTAGTAAATTTTGTTACAATTCGTAGTGTGCGACCTTAAACGGTACAGTCTTTCTCACAAAACGGCCCAATAAACTGAGGATGCCTTTATTGTTCTGAGAAATTGTGGGAATTTTATTGGACCTATGGGGAGCACTGGTCAGTCCCTCAAATATTTTCTCCGATAAATGAGACAATGAATGATATTTTCCCCTTTAAACTCTCAGAAGAAATACACCATAAGTATTCACCTGGCATTTTTTGCGCAGTCGGGTTTATCAAATTGTGATATCGGTTATTAAACCGTGTGATAAACCAGTTCTCTCAATGATATTCTCTCTGTCTGATTATTTCATTCACATGCGGATGAACAAGAATTGCTCAAACATCCCAAAGACGTTCGGCATTCCAAGCGGAGGACATAGCGGTCTTGGTTTTGCAGTTTACGAGTGGAACTTGAAGGCAGCACATTGTGAGATCAGCTGATTTTTTACGCTGCCATTTTGTCCGGTAGAGTCTCAGCCAGTCAGTCAGTCCGTAACCAGAAACCAGTGGGGCGACTTTCTCTCGCCGGATCAGAGGCGGACCGTCGATAGCCAGAAAAACAGTCCAAAATGTGGAGGGGTTTGCTAGAGGACAGCGCTCATTGACGCCAAGGACCGTGAGGGGCCGTAAGGGTCGTGTTCGTGAAGTTAACCGCCGGCGCCTTTTCCCGCTGTCAGACTGCAGGCACGCGCTGGCTGGCAGAGCCCGCTAGCTTCCCAGGCTAACGCCAACTGCTCCTTACCGGGCAAAACCGCACCTGTCCCGGCTGTCAGCTTCACAACACCCACTTATTTACTCCGAACTATGCCCCGCGTGGTTTCTAGTGACTTTTTCTATCCTGGGAAAGTTTCAAGCTCCACTTTTTGGTAGCTGCCATCGCGCTGCCGAGGACATTGACGTGGACGAGGACCCGAGGTGTTTTTTTTTTTATCGCAGTGATTGTTGGTTAACGTTTGCCAAACTGTGATTTACTCGTTGAGTCCGCGGGGTTTATTCCACACTTATCTCACACAAAGTAACCAGGTTGTTAACAAGCTAGTTAGCTATGCGTATTTGTGGCCAGAGACAAATTTCCAGAGTTTACAGATTCCAAAGTGGGACTCTTTCCTGGTTCGAGTACTGCAGCGGGAACATAAGCTAACACAAACTAGCCTGCTGTAGTGCTGCTGCCTCCTGTGTGCTAGTTAGGTAGGTAGTTAGAAGAAGTCACTCGTTGTTTTGCCAAGCCGGTTTGACCTACAGGTTTTTTTTTGCCAGACTGAGTAAACGAGTTGTGGGACACA
>OMPJ01011017.1:29278-80889 GCA_900312935.1 Carapus acus
TGCAGGGTGAGTCCAGGCAGGAGCATAGAGAAGAGTGTGTGTGTGTGTGTGTGTGTCTTCTCATTGCTCTCAGTGCTCCACTTTGGAATGAATCGATCTCTGTGTGTTTTCACGCCGTCGGTCTAAAAGCCTGTGTCAGATCTCAGCTCTTTATTGTGCGAATTCCCTTTGAGACAAGTTCTGTAGACATAATTGTGACACAATCACTTCCAAAAACTGTTGTCAAGCTGCTCTTACCTTCCAGGCGCCATGGTAACCATCTCAAAGCTACGACAAGGTGGCAGGAATCCCGGAGTAGCACACGTTTTGCAAAATCCAGGAGTCAGGCTTAGAAATTCTTCTACTGTCATTACGGCAATTTGCATTGTGTAATGAAATTCAGGTGCTGAGTGAAAAAATGGTATTTAAAAAAAAGGAGACGAAAAGGAAAAAAATATATATACAGAAGACATATACAGAAGTATATACAGTGTAGAACATTTATGAATAATAAATATAATAAATATAAATAAATATAATGATGAATATATAGATAGATAATATTAATATTACAATAAATATAATAAATATAAAACATAAATCAGGGCAACAAGACGTATAGTTAATTGTGTCTGATATGATGAAGTAGGAGGGATTGAACGGAAGGGTTGAGTGCGGAGGGGTTTACTTTCATAAACAAGTTCTGTCGGTGCTGCCATGGTTTGCATGTCATCAGATGTTGTATGCAGTCCTGTGACCTTTGCCCTCTCTCAACTTCAGGTGCAGATCGAGTTGGCGCAGATCGATCTGGTCTCAGGTGTGACGGAATGGTGAGTCCACCGCTTAATCTACGTCACACCGGCGTGAGTATGTGTGTGTGTGTCGGCTGGTCGAACCTGACGGGCATCTCTGCGTTTCAGGTTTGATTTGAACGAAGATGGCGAATAAGGAGCGATGTTCACCGGCAGCTCCGCGCGGCCGCCGCTCACCCTGATGCCTTGGACATGTCTCGTCTCCACGCCTGCATCCCGCTGACGCCCCCCCCACACACAAACACACACACACTCTCCCAGCGCTCTGCACACACGCGTGTGGCCCACAGATGATGGTGTGTTCACATATGTTACCGTGCTTATTCAGGGAACGCAGGTTTCCACTTTACCATCCCATTAAACTGCACTTGAGGCTGGATTTGTCGGTGAGTTTCCAGGTTTGGCCTGCAGCGATAACGCAGATTGTGTAATGGGAAAAAAAAGTGTTATCAGTTTAATTTGTTAGATTTACAGCTCGAGCATTGTTTTCATCAGGGGCTCAAGTGCCATTTCAGTATTTTGAATCTGTACCGTCAGGTTTCCATTTTTCTGCACTTTGCTCTATATTCAGCAGCTGGTTAGAATTGACTTTTTATTTCTATTTTTTCACATTTCTTTTCTACAATCAACACGTTTGACATTTGTTGTGCCTTCGTTGTCGCCATTTAATTGTGATGTGATTCCCCCTTTTGTGTATATTTGGAAAGGTTCAGTTCAGACGTGCTGTATGAAGAAAGATGATGTGAAGATGGCCACCGAAATACATAAAGGCACTTTGCATATCTCACAGAGTTTGTTTCTGTCCTTATTCTTCTCTGTGCACCTCACACCCTTTATTGAAATTGTCGATGGTTTCACGGAGACGCAGCATCACATCAGGTAATTGTTCGTAACTATTACTATTGCAGCATCCTGATCAGTATCTCATATTTTGGTGATCTGTCAGTCGCCATTTTACTGACAAGAAGGAGATAAACATTCTATATTTATAAAATGAAAAATGACGTGGTCTTTAATTGAGGTCTCCACAAATGCCGCTTTGAGTTCAAGGCTGATGCTGTGGTGTTTGTTACTCTTTGAAAGTGAGGTAGCGACTGCTCATTTCTGCGCTGAGGAGCTGAGCCCCTCAAGGACACTTTCCGAAAGATTACGATAATTCGAAGGACAGTCCGAGCCCGAAGTCATAAAAAGCACTTCAAACCCAGCGTGTTTCTCTAAGTTTGCATATTTGTGTTTGTGTGTTTTTCTATGAGAATTGTGTGTATTTTTCCGCTCATATGCGGAAGCTCAGTGCTCAGACAACTCTGATTCTGAGATAGATAGATAGATAGATAGATAGATAGATAGATAGATAAACATAGAAAGAGTAAGGGGACAGACAGACAGACAGACGGATAGATAGATAGATAGATAGATAGATAGATAGATAGATAGATAGATTTGAGTGATATGAGTAGCACAATCCTACACTACATACTACTTTTAAATAATACGAGGACAAATCACACAACGATATCAATGTGGACACATACATACAGACATGTTCGCGGCTGCGCACTGGTGTTCGAGTGAAGCTAGTTTCGCTTTCACAAGGCAGGAATCGGTAAAGAGCGCAGACGGCAAAGAAACAAGTGGTAAGTGGAATTTCTAACTTTTCGTGGTCGTTTTACGTCAACAAAATCACAGCAGCGTCTTAACAACAAACATCGTTACCGCGAGTCTCTTGAAGGTAGACGTCAATCTGAACTTTAGTGTAATCGAAAGTAAACGAGCAGCCGCGAAATTTGCCGAGGTCGCTCTCCAAGCTAGTTTGCATTTTGTGGGCAGTTTAATCTCAGTATGGACTTAAAAAGGGACACTCTGTCTGCTAGGAGGAGGACAGGCAGCATGTCAACCTACCCCGAGGATGAGTTAATGGACACAGTGAGTGCTGCTAACAGTGCAACACAGCCGAAGTCCCGTTGTGCTTATTGTGCCCTTCTGGTTGCATTTATTAATAATGTAACCTCAATATTTGTCTTTCTCCGTGTGGCTCCCGCAGTCTGATGGTGGACAGATTGGGACCTGCACAGATCCGCAGCCCATGGACTCAAAGGTAAAAAGTGTGTGTGTGTGTGTGTGTGTATGTGTGTTATTGAGCAAAGCATGTTGTTGATTAGGTTGGACCAGTCCCTTGCTTTTCTGTAGAAGGTGAAAGTGAAAGAATGAGATGTTGGCAATCATGAGTTCGGCATTATTATTAATATTTGCGCTCAACCAGTAACCTGACGGAGATGCCATAGAAATCTACTCATTCCATCGACAGCTGGATTAATATATCGCAATTTTAGATGCTTAACGTCAACATGAGCCGCCATTTCCCCCCTTTCTCTGCTGTGGCATTGGTTTGGTTCTTTAATCCTAATCCTAACCCAAACCACTATATTATTAACTTCGCAAGATAAAAGACTATAGTACTAACAGTTAGCCATTTGCTTCCAACCAACCAATCACTGGGGGTTTCATGTTTAGAAGGATGAATAAGTCTTGATGTTAAGTCATTTGTTGATTCTGTGATTGGTGGAATGATTGAGTGATGTGGTGCCTTGTAATGAGATGCCTCTAAATTCCTCTAGAATGTGATGGACATGATGAAAGGACAGATGGGGGCTGGAGCAAAGTGCTCCTCGACATTCTCTAGCGAGGAAGATCGAGACAACAGCCTGTGCGCAAGAAAGTTCCAATTCCATGATGATAAAGCAGAAGCAGGACCCTGCACCAAGGGAAAACAAAGCACACGCCATAAAGCACAGACCAGGGAGGCGGACGCTATAGCAGGAATGAGGATAAAGGATCGTGGTCCTCCATGTGTAAATACGACGGATGTGGAACCAGCTAGAGATGGAGTTCGAGCTGATTTCACTGTACAGTGGGAAGAAGGTCGTCCACCCAAGAAATGGAAAGAGGAACTGGAGAAAAGTGTTCAGACATGGTTGAATAAAAATTCAACGGATGCGTCCTGCAGTGTCCTGCAAGTTTCAGGGGACAACAGAATGGCTACACTGAAGTTTTCGCCTGCATCAGGTACAGTAAGCACCATTTGATTCTGACAAAAAATTTTGAACGTGTACTGCTGTAAATGCATTGGAGTTTAGGTGATGTTTCTTCTATAACAGCGCTGAAGGAGTTCTCAAAAGAATGTGGACGGGAACTCAGATGTAAGAATGGGCCATCTTTCATAATAACTCCTATTCAATCCTCACCAAACCTGGTATCAGGTGAGCCAGACAGCTGCTCAGTCGGTATGCCTTCACCATCACCGTCACCTTCATCAGCCCCAGATGTACCACACGTATGTACTCAACTCAAGCATCATGAAAGGTTCCACAAACGTTAAGTCTTTAAAAGCAGTTGAAAGGCTTTCCACTTCTGTGTTAAACATCTGTTAATTTTTCAGGGGGAGAAGCACCGGGAGAAACCACAAACTCCTCCAAATGCCACAAAAGAGGACAAGCAAACAGTGTTTCTCCCCGTTAGCCACTACTGGTATGTGAGCCAGATCTACAAAGAGGAAATGAGACGCATAGCCACAGCCAACGGAGTCCGACTAGATGCAGAGGTTAAGATTGTATTTGATGTGGACGGACCAGCTGCAAATTCAGCCCAGGCCATGCAGGAGTTCACCGACCTTGTTCAGAGAAGTTTGGGTGAATCGAATGGCAAGACTGTTCCTCTCAACAACATCCATCCAGAGGACTGGAGGGACACTCTGGATATTGTCCACAAGAAGAGACAAAAGCTCCTGCTGACTGTGTCCTCTGAGGAAATCACTGTATGTGGACCCGGTGAAGACCAGGAGGCCCTGCGCAGGTCCTTAAATAAACGTGGGATCCAGGAGGGTTCTCTGCATTCTGACTCCCTCACAGGCTCCGAACACACGTCTGAAATCATCACGATGGTCAACAAAGATCCTCTCGTTTGCACTGGGATAACGGTGGAGACAATTGTGTGGATGGCAATGTCCACTTCAGCGTCCCGAGAAATTGCTGCCATCAAAACAAAGTTTGGGGTAGATTTCAAGGAAACTGACAAAGGACAAGGGAAAATGATTGTGAAAGCTGTTAGGCCAAAAGGAGAGTCTGCCTCTTTGTTGAGTCACGCTACCTGGGCTCTTCTTCGTCTCTACCAAAGGTTTGGAACATCACCCAGGAGCCTCTGGTCCACCTCTGATCAGGCAGAGGAAAGAAACCAAGTGGCTTCTGGGGCATCTTTCTTCTATGACACACAAGCTAATGGAAGACAAGACACCAGGAGAGAGCGAGTCAAAGACCTCAGTGTGGTCACGGAGGAGGGTGCGACAGCAGGACGCTCCACTGGACAGAAGAACGAAGACACATGTCCCATATGCCTGGATGCTTTTAATGATAACAAAAAACTTCGGTGTGGCCACGAATTTTGTTCTGGATGTCTAAATAATGCAATGAAATCCAAAGGACCCATTTGTCCTGTCTGCAGAGCTGTATTTGGTAGGATAGAAGGAGACCAGCCCGATGGACACATGACATCGTTCAAAATTGCAGACAGACTTCCAGGGTATCGGGAGAGCGGCACAATAGTAATCCAGTATCAGATCTTTCCCGGAACACAGACGGTAAATATTCCAATATGCCTGGTCTGAGTGTCTATTTAGCTCTGTGCTGTGGTGTTTTGTTTTCTCACTTCTTCACATTGGTCTTTCAGAAAAGCCACCCCAGCCCGGGAAGACCGTACACTGGTATCACCAGAGCAGCATATCTACCGGACAACAACGAAGGCAGAAGGGTGCTGGATCTGCTGAAGAGAGCGTTTGACCAGAAGCTGATATTCACCGTTGGAACCTCCAGAACTACTGGACAAGACAATCAAGTGACCTGGAATGATATCCACCATAAAACCTCGATACATGGAGGACCAGAGAAGTACAATAACTCAATGAGTACTTTCTGATTATGCATTAGGCACAGTTGTATGGTCGGGATACACTCATACTAAGGCTCTGCTTCTCTGCAGCTTTGGATACCCGGATCCTGTGTACCTCACAAGGGTGAGAGAAGAGTTGAAAGCCAAAGGCATCGAGTGAGGATGTCATGTCCAATACTTCCAAGTCAAGCTTTGGATGCAGCTCTGCACTGCACAGAAGACAACAAACTTCACTTATAGGCACAAAAACTTCCTCAACCATGTTTCTCCTCCTCAGTGGTGGCTGATTTGGTGGAGTGTTTCCAACATTCATGTCTTTGGTTGATGTTGATGATGACAAATCATAGTGAGGATTTCATTGTGGTTTTGCTTTTCTTGATTCATATCTTTATATATCTGTAAATGAAAATAATTGTACAGGGGATGAAGGAGGTGTCTTGTTTCATTGATTTTTCAAATAGAGATATTGTAAAAGTTGGGGCTGAATCTTTGGGTAAATTTAAGGCGATAATCTTATGATGAAAATTAATCAATAGCTAGATTGACTCAGATTACACATATTTTCTCTCCCAAAACAAAACCAAACAAAACTTGTAATTGAACTTGCACTCTTTGTACGCTGTGGGAAGAAGTGACAAAAAGCAAGGTTTGATTTCTGTACAATTTTAAAATTTTATTTATAACAATATCTGTTATTTAGTTTGTAAAGTACTCCAGCAAAAATTAAACATTGTTCTCTTTCCAGAAGAAAGTCTGAGCCTCCATGCATTGTGTGTACTATAAAAGCTATGTGTCATTTTTCATTAAAAAGGACTAATCAACAACAATTCTTGAATGATTTTGCAAAAGTGACCTCAAGGTAAAATGATTGTACTTCTTTCTCAATTAAAGACAACAACATACGAGAGCAAAATTCAACAATAACACATGTGGACAAGTAAGCAAAAAAGAAAGGCTTGTTATTGGAGTTACATTATAAAGATTGGTGTTACTTTTCACATGCATTAAGATATGGCTGACACGATTCTGACAAGCAGCATTTTGGGGACAGAGGCTGAAGAGCATAAAGACATATCAGAGCGACCAGAATGGCAGCATTAGCAGCAGCAGGGCACACAGAGAAGTGACAGATCTGAGGAAGAACAGGCAGAAATGTTAAAGGACCCCCAAAAAGAAACAAATGCACTTAAGACCGTGTCATCCTCTAAAGGCAGAGTGAGAAGTCAACTCGGAAAGCCAAGCGGCCAGTATCTGGTCTCTACGGAAAAATGCTCAGGACAAGTTGCAGACCAGCATCTCACTGCAGCTTGCTCGCTCCTCAGTCAGAGGAACCCAGCCAAACAAAAAGCTGCACGCTCGGGTCTGTCCAGCGCTGCGTTTGGTGCGACCCTTTGTTTGTTTGTGCTGACCTGCTTTGAGGGCAGGGAAAGTGCCGGCTATGCTGGACATGAGTGCACAGCGAAACTCTCGCCCATTGGACGACCTCATCTCCTCCGTCAGCGTTCTGTTCTGCCCATGTCCACTGTTTGCTCTCTTATGAAATGATGGATGGGCTCAGGGGCACAGTACTTGGAGGAGCTCATTGAATTTTGGTGCCAGCCAGGCCGTAGGGGCAAATCCAAATACAGCAATGTTGTTTTTAGAATGTCCAAAACAAAAAAAATCAGCCTCATAAAAAAAAGAAAAAAGTCAAGACTATACTTATCCCACAATAGGATACTGACGAGTGCAAATTTAGTCCAGATCTGGATACAAATGGTTGAGTCATTTTCACATGACAAAGAAAGCTACTGATCCTTTTTCTTCAGGCAACGCATTGCCACAAAGAAAAAGAGCAGCTAAATGTTTGCATCCCCTAATTTTGCATGTTCAAAGCAAAATTTCCAAAAAGTGATTTTATTCATCTTATAGGACCACGTTTTTGGCCGCGATTGTTCAGCCTTGGCAAAGGCATGTGGTTAACATGCGCCCATTCAAATCTACATTTTTCCATCCATCATTCATTTGGGAATGTTGAAACCCTTTGCCACCGTCTTCATACTTCATCCAAACACACTTAACACGCCTCTTCCACTTCTATTTCCACATAGGAACTCTAAATGTCACAGGGTGTGATAACAACAAGCATCACCTCTTTACATCTTGCGGTATAAACAACCTACAGTATATATTTGACCTCAAAATAGGAATTCTGTGCAAGGAAGAAAACACAATCGTTTCATGAACATTGTTCTCTGAGAAAATTATGTTACAAATACTGAAATTGCCATCTGGTATGGACATTTTGCATGTGCTATACACAAACGGTGCTATCGTAAACCTCTCTCACACACTTTTGCCAACAAAGCTCTTCGTGACAACATATGTACCGATTTGTAAAACTTTGAGTTTGCCTTTTCCCGCTCAAAGTCAAACACAAACAACAAGCAGTTGGCACTGGTGAAATGGAACAATTTTCTTCTCTATACAATTCATACAAAAATAAAAAAATTAAATTGCTCCAATGATAAAATCTATTCTTTTGATTTTCTTGTTTCCATTTCATTTTGCACAGAGGTAGTGGCTATTTAGGTAAAGGGGATGGGACAAGTGTAAATTAAAAATCTGTCATAGAAAATGTAATTTATTTTTGACCAGAGGAATCTCAAAAGAACAAAATATAATACTGCAATCACATACAAAAGTAGTCCTTCATTTTTGTACATTTTATACAGTGTTCACACTTGATGATTTTTCTCTCTTAACATGTTATTGATCTTTTTTGTTTTCTGTTAAAAGGCAAAAAGAGGGGTGTGTTTGGAATGGCGCGATCCAGGCAAATGGACAGTCTATGTCAGCGGGTCCACCAGGGGCTCCTCGTCTCCACGCGATAGCAGCTCCTTCTTCTCGTCCGTGCTGGCCAGGGAGTTACGACTGTTGTGAGCTCCCATGTACAAAGTGGCATAGACTGGATTTGTGAAGTTGGTGGGCTGGGGGAGGGCAGGAAGAGGCTCGAATGACTTTGATACAGAAGTTGAGAATACCGATGATTGCTAGCCCTAGCCCTAATAGTACTGATACATCACTGATATTGACTGGACCGGTACGTGAGACCAGAATGACAAAATCAGCGCATGTAGGAGATCAATATATTTTGAGACACTGCTGGAAAAGTAACAAACGTACTGATATTGTCATTACATCGTAGGACATTTTATGTTTCTTTCAGTATCCATACCTGAGGGACAAAACTCAGCCTGAAAATCTGACTCTGATCAGGAACCTGGATCTGGAGGTCCATCTAAACATACACAAACACCTGTCGGTGACCAAGTACACACCTTGTCTGGATCTAGAGTGAAGTCTGCATCTAGCAGCTCCCCGGCATCGTCATCTGGTTCGCCCTCGTAGATCTTGTAGGCCGGATTTCCGATCTCCACATTCATGGTACCATTGGTCATCCTCTGATGCTGGAAGCCTTTGGCCCTGCAACACGGGCAGAGGCAGACACAAATTATTAAGTCTTCCGAAGCTGCGGGGCATTATGCAGTACGAGCAAGCACAAAGTGGAGAGGGGTGAGGAGGCGTCACATGACTCTCACCACTGTCCAGCCTGAGGGAGCTACGACAGCGCAGGCCACTACATCAACTCAGCATTCATGTAGCACACAACAGATCCAGAGAGAAAGAGAGCCTGGATCAGGCCTCTTCTCCATGGACCAACAGCAAACACTGGCCGATGGGGACGTCAACAGTGCCAGACAAGGTTTTGATATTGTCAAATATTCAGTACCAAATGCTGGATTTCTAAGGTTACATTTGCCAGTCTGGGTATGGGAAAATATTCTCGCATCGTAGGACATACCACAGATCGGTGCAATATGGCACAATATGATGAAAAGTGGTATGAAAGATCTACAGGGAGAACAGTTCAGGGACTGCAGGTTGCCGGATCTATGCTTAATAGATCTGTTTTGCAGCTCCTGTATGTGTCAACTGTCTGTACAGGACAGGAGGACATCTCCAAACTATGTGGACAATCTGGATAAATCTGGAAGAATGGAACAACGTTCACCACAGGACCACACACTGCACAGCTACCACGACTGATGGATGGAGGAGAGAGGGAGAGCAAGACCGAGCGTCAGTATTTAAATTTGTATGGAGTGATGGAGGGACAGTGTAACCCTAGCAACCGTTACCGCAAGCACCTGGAGCCGGTTTTGCCGGGCCGGCTAGACCTGAGGAGCAAAAGAGACGCTGTTACAGGGGTGGAGAGGAGAGATGTAGAGGGGGGGGGAATACAAGGATGATTCAAAAAAAGAGGGAGAGACAAGAAAGAAAATAAAAGAGTTCAACAGGAAACAGCCGCCTCTGCTGTTTGTCTCGCTTTGTCCAATGAGGACTCACCCTCTCATCCTCCTCTTGTACCAAATCAATGCTCCCACAGCCAAGAGGACCAGCAGCAACAGCAGCAACACTGGGACGACGATGGAGGCTGTGCCTGAGAGACATGACACAAACAAGGACAACAAATATAACAATGTTGGACTGAGGCGTCTTGCTTCATTGGCAGCAGGGCAGAGGAGACGACTTACGTCCACCAGACTCGGGGGACTCCTGTGTGGTTGTCACTGTCTCACAGCGGTGACCCGTCCAGCCTGGTGAGCATCTACTCACACCAAGAGAAAATCAGACGGATTCATACACGCACGATGGAACACTTCTCAAATTTGGTGGTTCGTCCCTTATTTCCACAAAACAACAAAACAACTTTTGAGGATATTGGGCTCGTAAGCAGCCACAAAAACTGCATCATGGGCTATGCAGTGCTCTTGAGATATGTTTCGAAGTCAATAGAATGGATTGCTTACATATATACTACTCCCTCAGGAATATTGTTACTGTTTATCATTACAACACTGTTTACTTGTGGAAATTGTACAATTATGGAAATTATGAGTTGGTGATCACCTGCACTGTGGAAGGTGTGTAAGAGGATTTATGGAGCACTGTCCATTTGCACAGTATTCATTGGAATCACAGGTATAGCAGCTGGGCTGGACTCTGCCATTGGTGCATCTGTGGAAAACAGGTACATAAGACAAGACTTACTCTCCTGTGGTGGACACCTTCATAAGCTTTTTTTGGGGGGCGATGGCGTCTGCGTGCACTTACATGCACGTGACGTCTCCGCTAGCCTGGAAGCTGTTGGTGGGGATGCACTTGCCGTCGCGGCAGTAGTGACACTTATCAATCTCGCATTTGCTCCCCATGTACTGGGGCAAGCAGCGGCACATTTTGGACCCGTCGGCGCTCTGCAGGCATGTGCCTCGGTTCAAACAGTGGCCTTCGCAGCTACCTGCTCACACAAACACACACAGAACTTGTGACATCTCTTTCAGAGGCAATCTAGTACACCATGGATACCAATGTTTATTGGAGTTTGGAGTCCTCTACTTCATCTCCAAACTCGTCTAAGACAAATTCCCTTGGACTGGTTCAATTAAGATCTGACATACTGTGGCTGGTGAGTTCTGATTGAGTTGTGATGAAATCGCATTAGGAAACTGAACGACTATATGTCGATGCGGGGGCACTTACTGTACTGGCACTGGCCTCCTAGGAACTCTTGGGGGCAGTGACAGGTTGCTTGGTTGCCGGCACTGACAGTACAGTTTCCGCCGTTCTTGCAGTAATCCTTGCAAGTGGGCAAATTACAGTTTGGTCCTGTAAACCCTGTCAGGCACCGACATGTTGGAGATCCTGCAAACCAAAAAATTTGAAGGACACACTGCATTTATGACATTTAATTGTTTGTTATACCCAAAACAGCTCCCAGACTTGATTTCCTACCTGTGGGGGAAGGTGTGCATGTGCCTCCGTTCTTGCAGTAGTCTCTGCACTGGTCGATCTCACATCTGTCCCCACCGTAGTTTGGCTGGCAGCGGCACTTGGGCTGCTTGTGAGCGTTGAGGAAACAGCTGCCTCCGTTCAGACACTGCACGGTGCAGGGGCCACTGGGAGGCGCTGTGTGACGAAAGTGGGGATGCACAGAGACGTTGACACACCAATGTATCACCCAATCAGGGTGTGTCTGCATGTATCTCTCTGTGCGTCTACTCACAGATAGGAGACAGTGTAGGAGTGGGCAACTCCACACACGTGCCGTTGTCCAATACGCGTCCGTTGGGACAAGTGCACACAGGTCCACTGGGGCTAAGAAGACACAGCCACTCACATTTTTTCCTGTCACACGGATTGGTCACTGAAGGAGAGAAGTGGAGAGGGAGATAGAAAATGAGAAGAATTGTAATTTATGTGAATTTCCACATCTCTACAATGTCTGCACAAAGCAGCAGTTGTAAGCTGAAAATTCAGCTTAAAAACAAATGTGAATGAACACTAGTGTTCTCATTTTCGCTGTGGCCATTTTGGGTACCATTTCACAAGAGAATATTACCATCAATATGAATATTTCTTTCTATTTGTGGTGAAACCAATGTGTGGGTTTAAAATGAGTCACATTTGCCCATCCGTTCAAGAAAAGCATGTGAAAACTTCTAACTGCAACTTCAAAAGTTTATCTGTTGTGTAAACTACTCCGAATTTAACAGGCAATCCCACTCAATGTAGCGTTTCCCAGAAATCACTACGTCGGCAATTGGAGTTAGCAGTACATATTGCTCTTGGATTTGTTGGGCCCTCTGCGCCTTCTCCCCTTCTCTGTGTGCAGAAGGCGTAGAGCGCCAAGTGTGGAGGAAAAAAGAGGGGGGGCGGTGGTGGACTGTGGCCAGGGGAGAGACAGTAGCAGCTAGCACAGCGTTAGGGGTATGAACAGGAGTAGGGGAGTGAGAGGAGCAGTGTTGCATGTCCAGCAGTCATCAAAATGTCCTTAGAAAGTTTCTGGTCTAGTTATGTAACTATCTTTTATACTAACTTTCAGGCTGCTTGTATCGATGGTATAAAACGATGTCTGTGGCGTGGTTCATTCCTGTGGTCAAGTTCTCAATAGGGCCTTTGCCAAATTTATTCACTCGGAAGACGTAGTTGTTGATGTAAGTGACACCGTAGATGTAGTCCTCGAAGACATCGATGCTGAATGGGTGATGGATCTCTGTGAGGAGACAGGAGAAATAGACAGTGCTGGACGTAGCTGAGAGCACAGATTCTGGTGTGAATATCTTAAGTGAGTTTGTGGCACTCAACTGTTCTTAATGCTATCTACAGCCACCACTGCATCACCACCATTGAGCCTCACGCTGCCGATCAGAGAGAGCTTGGCGTCGGCCCAGTACAGACGCTGGTTGAAGTAGTCCACCGCCAGACCTGCGGACAGGGAGCGCAGTCCAGGTGACTGAGGTTATCACAATACAACGTAAGACTGTCGAGCAGACCGCTGGAGAACTGTGTTCGAGTCTCTTTTACCTGTCGGCCACTGGATGTTCTCCTCCACTAAGGTCTCTCTCATTGTCCCATCCATGGCAGCAGTCTCAATCTTTGGGTGGTTCCCCCAGTCAGCCCAGTACATCTTCCTGTTGAGATAGGTGAAATGTAACTAATGCTATTTCTCTCATAATTTCATTCTCAAAAAAATGAAACCTTATATACTGCATATATTGTAATACAATCTCAGGACACTTTTCTCTCTATAATTTTGTATCAATCAATATTTCCCTCCAGATAATTACAGTTATTCTTTCCCATATTGATTCTAACCCAGACTGGGGGTACAGCTCACCCTCTTTGGGGGTCCACAACAATGGCATAAGGCTCGTCGATCATCCCAGAGATGAGGGTTTTGCGGTGGCGTTCTCCGCCCAGCTGGGCCACCTCGATGACGTCTCTACCAGAGTCAGTCCAGTACAAGTTCCCTGCAACCCAGTCCACTGCAATGCCACGGGGCATCTTCAAATCAGGTATCTGAGCAAAAAAACAATTTCACAGCGGCGTAAGACAGACACCTGATTTACCAGTTTTCTGTTTTGTTTTTTTTTTTACATTGGCACATGCCTGCAGGCTTACCTCCAGGTTCATCACCCTGGAGTCACTTTGGCGACGATTTCGATTGTTGTTAAGAGAGGAGGAGAAAGGGAATTCATAGGAGGAAATTCGTCCTGTGTGCCAGTTGGTCCAATAAATGCGGTTGGTCTTCGCGTGCAGGTCCATGGCGTCGATGCGCACGTTGGCATCTCCTTGGAACACCTGCTCGTAGCGCCAGTTTGGCATTCCAGGGTCTAAACTGCGAATCTCATTGTCGTCAGCAATGAACAGAACCTGCCTCAGAGCTGAGGTTGAACAGATGGGGATGTCTGGTCACTGATACATGGCGCAAACATGGCAGTAAGAGTTTGCAAAATTGTGTTATTTCTGAGAAAATAGCCATTCAGGCAACAAAACTGCCCACAGCAACACAGCCTGTCAGCAAGAAATATTATTGCTACCATTACTTTAAGAGAGGTACTTACCATCAGCCTTGCAGGTATCATTGATTCTGGTGAAGTACAAGTGGCAGCTGCACTTGTATGAACCCTTTGTGTTGTTACAGATGTGGGAGCAGATGCCAAAGCGACTACACTCATTCATATCTGTCCACAACAAGGGGTTACACATGTTGTTACGATCCGTTCTGAATCGTGCCCCACTTAGCAATTGTGAAGAGATCGTACCTTCGCATCGGTTCTGGCCCTTATTCTGAAAGCCTGGTTTGCAGGAGCAGAAGGCGTCTGTGCCATTCACCACGCAGTGAGCTTCATCACCGTCTCCACACACTGTCCTGTTACTGCGGCAGTCATTCAGCACCGTGTCTGGAGATTTAATGAGAGGCAATGAATTCTGTGCGACAACTTCTGGATGTGAAAATGTCTGCGCTGACAAACATGGCGACACAAACACACCTTTCTTATTGCAGTTGATTTCGTCAGACCCGTAGTCCTCACAGTCGTTGAAGTAGTTGCAGCGGAGGACGGAGTTGATGCAGCGGCCGTTCGAGCACTGGAATTCGTCCTTCTGACAAATCATCGACGGAGGTGCTTCTGTTTTGAACATAGGAGACTTCATTTTTACAAAAATCAAAATATCATGTGGAGGTTATTTTGGAATTGTAATTACATAGTCACATGACCAACCTGCTGCATGTGTGAAAAAGTTATGAAAAGTATTTTTACCTAAAGGTACCTCATCAATGTCAACACATTAGAAATATTTGTGTTAATTTCATTGTTACACCAAAAAATTACCGCAGTTGAGTTCATCGCTGTTGTCTCCGCAGTTGTTCACACCATCACAACGCTTTGATATTGGCAGACAGACGCGGTCATTGTGACAGCGGAACTGCCTTGTGGGTGGGCACTGGAACTTGGCTGCGGAGGGTGGAGAAAGTGATGTTGAGAAAGATGGGTGCGCACTTGAGCGCAGGCACGCACACACACACACCGATAGGACATCTGCGCTAGGCACTAAAACTAGCTACTCTCACCGCACTCCTCCGGGTTCTCATCGGAGTTGTCTCCACAGTCGTCTTCCCCATCACACCTCCAGCCGAGGGGTTTGCAAAGGGTGTTGTTACACTGGAACTCGTCTTGTGGACAGTGGCGTCCCACTGAAAGGAAGTTAGAGTGCAGTCTATGACTCCTGCTGCTATATAAAACTCAAACTTTATTCTGGCAGATTTTGATCAATTCTATTTTTTTCTTGGTGAATCTGTGTGCATGGTTGTACCTATTCAAGCTATAGGTTACTATGGTAATTTCAAGAGGTTGTATAGCAATTATTTGCATTTCTTACCACCACTATCACATTTCTCCTCGTCACTGCCATCCATACAATCGGCATCTGCATCACAGCGCCAGCGGACAGGGATGCAGTGACCATTTTTGCATTGGAACTGGTCACTGTCACATTTCACATCACAGCCATTCTGTGTGAAACAATCAACACGTTAGTTCAACCGATGCTGCAAATTTCACAGTCAATTAGACTGCGATCGTTACCTCATCTGAGCCGTCAGCACAATCGTGGTCCCCGTCGCACTTCCAGCGTCCGGCAATGCATCGTCCGTTTGTGCAAGCAAACTCGCTCTCCGAGCACTGACGAGGCACTGGAGACAGGGGAAAAGGTTACATTGGAGATGGGGGAAGACATTTAGAGGGAAACGGAGAGCAGCGTTGGGTAAAGGAGCAAGGAGAGGCTTTATAAGGGAAAGGCAGGAAAATATGGGATCAGAGGACATCGCAAAAGGACTGTTCAGAGGACAGAAAATATGGAAGAACAAAACGTTGCAGAAATTTCATCACAGGATTGACTGATAGGGCACAGAGGTGAAGGCTGTAGAACTTACACATAGAAGATCTGTTAAAGCTAGTAGGGATGTAAATGAGGAGGTGGGCTCGGGGAGAACTAAAACAAGCTGGGTTGAGGGGGCTCAGAGAGGATTTTAGACATGGATGATTGAGTTGCAATTGTGAAAACACCTACCTCTGGTTCACACCGACATCCCAGTGTGAAATGCAAAACAGACATGAGATGATGTGAGGTGTGCAAATGGACACAGAACTGATCAATGCAAAGGAAACAGTAAACTCAACCAGTGCGCGCACAAGTTGAGTTACAGAAAATAGACAAATCAATACCAGAAGGGAGAAATATTACCATTATAACTCAGAGTCATGATTAATAACGTACAGTAAACCTGTGAGTTCATAACACTGGAAGCTAAAGCTGCGTGAACAATCTGTGTCCCTCCTTCCCCAAAGTTTAAGGCACAATATCAATACAGGAAACAGGGAACATACCACATTTGTCCTCATCTGAGTTGTCCCCGCAGTCATTGTCGTAGTCGCATTGCCACCTCCCAGGCACACAACGGTTATTCTTACAGCGGAACTGATATGGTTCACAAGTGCGTTCGTCTGGTCGACAAACAGAGAAAGGCAAATATTGACCAGTTTCTGCCATATCGCCATTCATTGTGCTTTCCCCTTGCCACCATTTTCTTACCACACTCCTCTTTGGGTTCATCGGAGGCATCTCCACAGTCGTCTTCTCCGTCGCACTTCCAGCGTGCGGGGATGCATCGTCCAGAATCCTTGCAGCGGAACTCACCCGGACCGCACATCAGCTGGGCTGTAAACAGGTAAGGAGTAGACGTTTGATGTATGATGGGGACAGGCAAGATCAAAACATCCTCTCTTGATGATAGGGGAAAGAATATAAGGGGAAGGAAATGCTCGGGTCATAATGAAAGCAGGATGTGGGCACTAATAATGTCAGCCATTCCCTTTCCTCCACCTTCATTGCAGATCAGCCAAATGACCACTTAAAATACCTTACGACTTGTTTCGATTGCCTGCACTTTAGGGTTGATGGCAAACATTGAATACAAGGAGACAAGAAGGCAAACACGGATGTTAATGAGGTCTGGGAAGGATGTCTGACAATGCCCTCAGGAGGAGCATCACAGCACTGCTACAGCACCTTAGAAGTATTTTTAAAATGACCTTGTTGAATTCTGAATGGCAACAAACTGATTACGATGTACCCTTTTCCATTGCCAAAATGCAGCAATGAACTTTTACGCCTATTGAAAACCTTAATGGCCACAAACATAGCGGATGTGTTTGTGTGTTTATGTGTTGTTTGACTCTTTGTGCTTACTGCAGTTGCCCGGTTCGTCAGATCCATCCACACAGTCGTTGTCCCTGTCACATACCCACACTCGAGGGATACAGCGCTTGGTAATGGCACACTGGAACTGGTTGGGTGCACAGGTCACTTCCGCTGCAGTGGAGATGGAAAACTTATGGTGCATCTCTTCAACTACATGTTACCAGCATGACAGGCAGCAAATGAAGCCCAATGACTTCCCGGATAATAGATCCTCCACAAAAACGACATGAAGACTCACGGCAATCTTTCTCATCTTCTCCCTCTCCACAGTTGTCCTGTCCATTGCAACGGAAGATGCCGGGTATGCAGCGGCTGGGGTGAGAACATTTAAACTGGCTGGGTAGGCACACGTGGATATCTGGACACAAAAACGTGACACATCAACTGTGAGAACAAATAAGAAAAAACGACAACAAATAAAATATGTAGGAGTTTGTACCGCAATTAGCCTCATCAGAGTTGTCTTGGCAGTCATTGTCTCCATCGCATATGTAGGCTGGGTTGGTGCAAATGCCTGTGCCACACTGAAACTGGCCCGGCCTGCATTTAAATTCAGCTGCAACAACAAAAGAAAGCATGTTGGGAGCCAGAAAATAATCGATGCGACAAATCGTGACAATTACAGCCACATTCACTTATCACTTACGGCAGTCTGCGGGCTCATCAGACCGGTCCCCACAGTCATCCTCGGTGTCACACTTCCACCAGAATGGAATGCACTTATCATTTTTGCAAACAAACTATTAGGAAAAAGAACGAGACAATGGGTTACCAGTCTATATTAATTTCGCTGTTCGAAGAAAATCAGTGGAAGTTCTCACCTGACTTGCTGTGCAGTTCGACAAGCATTGTCTTCCATCAGCGGCAAGGTAGAAGTTAGTAGGACAGGCGCACTTGTATCCGCCTCCAGGTGACAGCAGGCACAGATTACTGCAGCCTCCGTTGTTGACCTGGCACGGGTGGCCGGCCACTGAAAATAATGGCAGCAATATGGGTGGAAGGACAGAACTAAGGCAAAAGGACAAAGAGAATTAACTTGTGGTGATGAGAGAAACAGGATTTGGTCTTACCCTCAGGCTGGCGGTAGGGGTGGTAGATATGAATGTCCATCGGCCTGTGTAAGGTACTAATCAGCATGGTCTTGTTGATCCCCAGGGTCTTATGAGCTCTGTTAATAGACTTTGTTTCCCAGTCTGTCCAGTAAATGTATTCCTCAAACAGAGTCATTGCAAAGATGTGTGGGATATCCTGAGTGAGTACTGCAGAAACATACGTAATGGAGGAAAAACAGCGGTGACCAGACTGAATCTTGTGTGCACGGTGGTGTATGTGTGCATGTGCGTTACCTATGTGCCTGTTGGTTCCGTCAAGGCTCGCAAATGCAATGTAGTCCTCTCTGGCATCGGCCCAGTAGATGCGATCATTGACAAAATCCAGTGTCAGGCCATTGGGCCACGTTATCTTGTCCTCCACTATGACGCTCCTGTTGTTGCCATCCATGCCAATCCGGCCAATGTGAGGGTTGTCACCCCAATCCGACCAGTACAGGTACCTGTCAGGGATGCACTAAATTAGATTTGTTGTTGACGGAAAATCAAACCTTGCCCACATGGACGGAGAAGATATTCTATTTCATTGTGACTTAAATCTAAACACATCCACTTCTTTTTTTTAACTGAGACATGACATTCATCTGTATATTATGTTCGCCACAGATAACAAGCCTGGGTAACATGAAATACTGTAATATTAATCGGGCACCAGTCAGTTATACATAGCAAAAACCTAATTAGTGCATGTCATTCCTACCCGTAGCGAACATCAACAGCCACAGCACGTGGTTCCCTCAAGCCATTGTTGACCAGAACTGTTCGGTATGCTCCATTCAGCTTTGACACCTCGATGGTGTCTCGTCCCTTATCGCACCAGTACAGGTTTCCTCCTACCCAGTCCACAGCCAGGCCGTCTGGATTACTCAGTGACGTGCGATGAAGCACCTATCAAAAATATTGAATATGCGCTTTAACTCCCAGCACTTTGTTGTTTTAATTTGACAATACCTTATCACAATCCTCACCATCCTCTCTTTTGCTGTCAAACTGACCTGCACATCGCTGCCGTTGATAAGCATGCGTCTGATCATGCTGCCCTGTGTGGTCACGTCTGTCCAATAGATCATCTGCTGGCGATAGTCGAAGTCCAAAGCCACAGCATTGTTCAGGCCCTGTCACAGCATTTCCATGGATGAAAAAGGAATGCAAAAAGGAATAGATGTTAGATGATAGAAACATGGCGATACACATCACTGCGTCCCCAGAACTCACCTGCTTGAGCAGTGTGTAGTTGGTACCATCCAAGTTGAGCTTCCTAAGGTAGTATCGGTTGGCAAAAATCAGGAACGGTTCTTCATCTAAAGAGTGCCAGACATTGAAAATTGATTGTTTTTCGCATTTCTAAGGGGTCCAAAAGCCAAAGCTGTTGCATTTCTCACCAGAGGTAGACTTGCATATGGTGGGATTTTCGGGGCTTAGCTGGAAACCTTCCACACACAGGCAGTGGAAGCTGCCGTGTGTGTTGATGCAACGCTGAGTGCAAGGGTATGTGGTTGTGCACTCATCGATGTCCACACAAGTCTTCCCATCGTCTTTAAGACGAAAGCCAGGGTGACAACGACACTGGTCCATCAAGAAAAGAGCCCGTCAAACAAACAAAGTCACACATTTGCAGTCAACCCATCAAGTGTCCATTCTACCTTAAAGCCTATTTTCAGGTCTTCACATAGCTGGGAGCAGCCACTCAGTTTGCTGTTCAGGCACTCATTGATAAAGCAGTTCAGCTCATCTGAGCCATCGCCGCAATCGTCCTTATGGTCACAGAGCAGCGTTTCATTGATGCAGTTACCGTTGTTGCAGGCATGCGCGGTGTCATTACATTTCTTCTCTGCTCCGGTCCAAAGACAGAAAAAGAAGAGAAAATGTGCAAGAAAAAGAAGAGAAAATGTTGTTCAGACAATAAGCGATAAGAGAAATCTGAATCTTGCAGGCTGATGCAAATTAAATCATTAATCTGACCCCTGTACTTTTATTATGGATTTTAGAATTTGCAAACTTAACTGCACACGGCAAATAAAATAACACAAAAATGACAAATGACAAAAATGTTTGCACCTGGGCCCGTGCAGCGAGGATTCTTGGGGGCTTCGTCTGAGCGGTCGTGGCAGTCAAAGTCTCCATCACATTCCCACGAACTCTGGATGAGGCAGCGACCGTTGTCACAGCGGAACTCACTGGGACCGCACGTTTGATACTCTGTGGAACCAACCAGGCGCGAGCGTTAATCGAGCTTTGCAATTGCCCCATCAGCATTAACACGCAGCAATAACACGCTCACCGCACTCTAGAGACTCATCAGAGCCGTCGCTGCAGTCATTGTCATGGTCGCACACAAAGTGCTTGGGAATACACTGCCTGTTCTGGCACATGAACTCATTGCTGCTGCACGTGTTGTTGAAAACTTGGGGGAAAAAAGAGCAGATTGAAGACAACTATCAAAGTGACATGTGATAATTAGGCAAAGCAGGATTTGTAGAGAGCACAGACACACTCACCACAACCAGCTTTCACGCTCTCATCTGCCCCATCAGGACAGTCTTTGTCCCCATCACATTTCCAGCGCTGAGGGATGCACATATGGGAGCCGGGGCACTGGAATGCTTCTGGACTGCATGTTTTTGTCTCTGTGATGGAGAGAAGTTATTGAAAGGTGTTGTGGACATCATGAAATATGTTAGAAGGCTGGAAAATTCACCCCAAAACACTTACTGCATTTGCTGTCCTCGTCGCTGCTGTCCCCGCAGTCGTCGGCTCCATCGCAAACCCAGCGGTTGGGAATGCAGCGGTGGTTCTCGCACTCGAATTGAGAGGCCAAGCAAAACTTGTCTGTGGAAAGCAGCAGAAGGAATGCGTGTGGAGAACGCAGCAAAGCCGCATTGTCACTGGCTGTAGAGTTTATAGTTGCACATACCACAATGTGCCTCATCTGCTCCATTCTCGCAGTCATTCTCCTTGTCACACGTCCAGCTCATTGGAATGCAACGTCCACTAGGACAGGCAAAAAAGGGGGCAGGACACTTGGTTTTCCCAGTGCCTGGTAGAATGACATGAATGAAACATAAATATTAATATCTTGTGTTTGGGTTAGGAGCATAAATGCACCTATCATCCTAACATGCATTTATTAGGATTCATTTACATTCACAGGTTACGGTCACAAGTCCTGTTGTGACACATTTGTAAACTACACCACTCAATCTGGCCCTGTTCAAAACCTCAGCGAACTACCTGGGCAGTTCCTTTCGTCGGAGAAGTCTCCACAATCATTAGCGCCGTCGCACAGCCATGATGGAGCGTAGCACAGAGTAGTGAACTCGCACTTCTGAAAGGTCACTCCCTTCACTCCCAAACGGAAGTAACTGGAACAGTCGGTAGCAGCTTAACAGAGAGAGCGGTATGTTACAGAGGGGTCTGGCGACCTTGGTCAATTCTGTGATGTTGTTGTAATGGAACCTACAGCAGTTCATCTCGTCGCTGGCGTCCCCGCAGTCCACTTTCTGGTTACACTTGCTGGAATTGGATATGCAACTCCCGTCTCGACACTGGAACTGCTCGGCTGAGCAAAGTGTGGCTGATACATGCAAACAAGACAGATGGTGGTAATCACAATGGTTATGTAGCAGAGCAACTCCGACTTAAAATATCAAAAGACAGTGGGTGGCAAAATCTGGTGTAATTACAAGGCTTAACTCACCGTTGCAGAAAAGCTCATCGGAATTATCTCCGCAGTCATCCTGCCCGTTGCACCAAGAGCTGTGCCACACACAGCGGCCATTCACACATCGCCTGTAGCCTTTCTTACACACTCGGTTGGCTGACAGGAAAGGAAAAGAGTTCAAATTACAAATGTCAACAACAGGACCACATTTACAACAACTTGTCTGTTACAGGAAGAGAGGTCCCACTCACCACAGTACGACTGCTTCTCATCAGACTTGTCTTTGCAGTGGGCCATGCCATCACAAGTCAGTGTGTAGTTTATGCAGTCCCCATTTCCACACTCAAACTCATCAAAGCTATTGCAGGTGGTGTTCAGAGCTAACAGGAACAGAGATTAAAAAAAAGTGATTTTCGAAAAGATATATTTTCTGTGGTGCCAGACATGGTCACGGTGCCTCTGGCGTGAACCCCCTCTTAACATTACATACACAGAAAACCTTCAATAGATTGTCCTTGGGATGTTATTTGTTGCATTACCTATACATGTATTATCCTCCAGTAGCCTCCTGTCACCACGGCAACTACAGTTGACCCTTCCCTCAGAGGTCAACAAGCACAGGTCTTGACATCCCCCGTTGTTCACGCGACAGAGAGAGAATTCACCTGTGCAGAAATAATGGCCAGTGAGTGATAAAAACATATACATTTATCACTTAATCACACAAAAATTGGTGAAGATGAGGTAATGAATCTCACATCTCATCTGTAATTTAGAGTGACTCAGTCTAAATGTGTATTACTGGCATTGCCATTTGCCGAGGGTGGATATGGCTGCAGTGACTGTTGGTGGGAGGGAGAGCTGATGGAATGAGCCGTCATGAAGCGAAGGAGGATTGACAGCGTGGGAGAGGAAGGAAAGGAAGGTTTGCAGATGACTTGTAGAATGAGGGGAGATGGTACAGATAAAGGTGATGAACAGCATTTCAAGTGGCGTGTGTGTCAGCCTGTGGTAATACAGAGCTGACGTATTGGCGGCGTGAATGTCGGGCATTCGCTTTCTGAAGATGTGCAACTCATCTGGCGTAGTGTCACGCTCATAGATTACTTCTGTCACATCATGAAGTGCTGCGATGGGCCGGAGAAGCAGTTGTTATGATGAGTGTGCCCATGTAGAGAATGAACAGCAGCTCTTGCGTTAGTGCTATTTCCGAACTGGTAGCCCTCTAAGAGGGTGAAATTCACTTTCCAGGTCAGATATAACGCTCATCATCCTATAGCTCTGATGCTGTTCTTGGCAAAGAACAAACACAACACACCCTTGTTTGCTCCATTACACTCACAGCTGTTTGTGTCGTTCGCCACTGCAACTATGCCCATGGGCTGCTGAGGGATGTCTGCACGCAGAACCTTCATGTCTCCTCCTGTGTATTTATCAGCCCTCAGGACAGCCCTCCTCACCCAGTCAGTCCAAAAGATGTAGTCCCCGTACACTGACAGGCCAAATGGATGGACAGGCTCAGTTTTCAATACCACCTACAGGGGGAGACATAATGACAAGAATGTCACTGGACAAGGAAAAAATGGCCACATATCAAGACACTGTGGATGACTGATAAAAATAATTATGTGAATTTTAAGCTTGACGTGAAACAGTATCTGTGACATAGTCTCCGTAGGACTCACATGGCGCTGGCTGCCGTCATACTCGCAGCGCTCAATCTTGTCCAGCGTGGCATCAGAGAAGTACAGCTTTTCAGCACGGTGGTCGATGGCCAGGCCATTCGGGGTGCGGATATCAACACCAATAATCACCAAGACATTAGAACCAGTCAGGGTGGCACGCATAATGCTGGGAGAATGTTCGTTCCAGTTGGTCCAAAACATCAAGCTGCGGGAAGGAGAAATAACCTGATGCTTCCATGACCAGTTTGGAGAAAAATGCAACAAGGATTCAGATCCTACCTCTGACACTCATCGAGGACAAAGGCTCGAGGGTGGTCGTCTCCTGACATGGTGACCACAGTGTGTCTATCAACGGCACCCCACCTCCTCTGATCCACTGTGTGGCGCGTGATGGTTGAGGTTGTGTAACTGGTCCAATACAACATGTCCCAACCTCTGTGGTACGCCAAGCCCTCCACTGAGCCCACATCTGTAAAACAAAAGACAGACGGAGATGTCGAAAAGAGGACAGATCAAAAAGATAGGCACGCAAAGGTATCCACGATGAGGGAAAAGGGAAAGAGGGGAAAAAGGAGAGTGAAATGAGGAAAGACAGGCATCACGTCAATCCCAGTACTATGCTAAAAGGCCACATTTGGACTGTCTGGCAGGAGTAATGGCGCTGGCAGACATGTGTGGCAGCCCAGTGGAGGGTGTGGAGGCGACAGCCTGGTATTAATAGTGTGGGGCAATGCACAATTTAAGTGCTGATCTGCAACTAATAGCTCACCAAAAATGTCATTACAATGGTTAACAGCTTTGCAGTGAGAGATGGGAAAGAGGGGCAAATAATTTAACGGGAGTGATTGTGAAATAAGCAGGACTTGAGCTGTGGTGCAGAGGCCTGAGGAATTTCGGGAAACGAAACACTGAACGATGACATTCTATTACAGAGCATAACAGGAAAAAAAAACTATTATGACCAACAGGTACTTCATACGTGAGTCCTTTGACAACGCTAGAAGAAAAAAAAAGTCATTTCCAAATAAGCTTATTAAAGTTTATGCATGGAAAGCAACAGTATCATCATTATGCAGACCACTTCTGGGCTGGACGTGACCTCAGCCTGCCAAGGGGTAACCGGGTTCACCAGCAGGTGGGACACTTGACACTAGACCTCAACATCTCCACTGTAACGCCACAGACAAAGGCAAACATTTGCCTGGTTGGCGGCATGAGTGTACGGAGAAAGCAGAAGTAGCTAGGAAAAGGCTAAGGCGAGAAAAAGGGAAAAAGAAAAAGAAAAACAGCTCCCTGCTCCGCCAAGCATACTTGTAAATCAATGCCTTAAACAAATCAGTGGGGCGCAACATCATATCTACTAACCGCTATTTCCTCTTCCTGTGGTGCCATTAATGAATTGTAAATCTCATGCCCTCAGCTTTCTTAACTCATATCTCTGCAGACTACTGCTCTATATCTTCACCTCGTTGATCTGATCCCTTTTCTGTCTGTTTCTTACAGCGAGGCTGTGCTGAGTTTACAGCAAACGCAAAGCAGATTACACTGTTTTATTGCTGTTATCTTGTTGTGATTGCAGCTGACACTTCAGTTTGGCACTCCCTGTCAGAGCCCTGGTGAATAATTACCACCCTCAAGCCCCAATATTTTAAGGGAAATGCCACCCGCTCAGAATGCCTTTGGGTGTCTGACAGTATCTCTGTGTGTGGGGAGAGGAGCGGCACCTGAAAAAGTAAACAGATCTTTTCAGAAGGTATGCTCAAAGCCATGTAACCATAGAACTGTGGAAAAGACCGTATTTGGCCTCACTGGACCCTCCTACAAAGAGCAGCTCAGCCAATCTCTTTCTCTTGTCGTGTGATAATCAGTCCAGAGTTCACCTACGATTTGCTCTAGTTTCCTCCCTTCTTGCTGTCTAGTCACTAACATCTACCTCTACCTACTGCTGATCATTTTTTCCCTTCTGCCACAGCACCCATTCCGTGGACACGGGCTGATTATGGATTGCGGAACACAAGCTTGATTGGAGTGCTGCAAGGAGAAGCTGTGTAGTCCGAGAAGGAGGAAATAACTCAGAATTGGAGCTCTCCACAGTCAGACAGTGAAAGATGGATGTTAACCTTTACAAACCAATCAACTGCATCTTGACTTAAATAGGGTCTGATGTCATTTAGTTCCACTTGTTCCTCCAGCCTATCACCAGCGAGGTTCACACTTAAGACTACAATAACATGCAGCACCTTGGAAGCAGCTTCATGGTGAATATTCATATTCTGGATACGTTTTAATTGTGATACAGTATTGTCATTATGGTGACACTAAAGAATATAGTGTATAAATTGAATGTGCTCCCAGTGCTGTACATTGTTTTCCTTCATGCTGAAGTGTACTGTTAGCTCTATTGAGGTTGGATGTGATTACAATGCTGAGTTACTTCTGAACAGACAGCTATTGACCAACATTTTGAGTACCGGTAATACTTTGCAGATCTTGCAGCAGTTTTATAACCCAAGTCACACGACGGAACAATGAAGAGCAACCTCACCGGTGAAAAGGATTTACAGGGAAACGAGACAGACCCTGGGCTAAGGAACATGGAACAGGTCCTTGTTCCAGTATTTGACATGTTAATTCTGGTTCTGGGGGTGGTTGGACAGACGATGGTGATGTGGATCCTGTGCCGACGACGAGTGTGGCGAGCTGGACGTATGGGGCAGTCTCCAACGGACTCTATGACTGGTTCGGGAACAGACACTCTTTTGCTGGCCCTAAGCTTGGCAGACATGATTTTACTGACAGTTCTTCCATTCCACACAATTGCTATGGCCATGCAGCGATGGCCGTTTGAGGACTTTCTGTGTCGCCTGGTGAGTTTCTTGGGATCGGCGTGCTCCTCTGCCAGTGCCTTCACATTGGCAACTCTCGCTGTGTCTCGCTATTTAACTGTTGCGCAGCATGCGATGGCTGATATCCACCTCACTCCTCGCAAAATGACGGTTGTGGCTGCCTTACTTTGGGTCCCTGCATGCAGTCTGGCTGTTCCCCAGCTGGTGTTTCGCTCAGTGGGAACACCTCGCCGTACTCCTGATGGCTTGGCGTGCTTTGCATTCCTGTCTCACCGCGATCAGATGATCTACGGGTTGTGTTACTTCCTGATAGCCTTTTTGCTTCCTTTAGTCGTCATTGTGGTAGCATATAGCAGCATCTATATGTTTCTGTGGAGGACTCAAACTGCTGTCAGAGCCCCGCAAGTGGAACGATACCAAAGTAAGGTGACCCAGACTTTGGCTATGCTGGTACTGGCTTTTACTCTGTGCTGGCTCCCTTCTTATGGACTCACTCTGGCCTTAGTGGTGGACAACGCCTCTGGAGCTACTGGCACCTCACCACGATATGGACCCTTCAGTGTTTTTGCCCGCCTCATGGCCAGCTCCTCTACAGTGGTCAACCCAATCCTCTATGTGCTCATGTCCCAGAAGTTTAGAGAGGACTTGCTGCAGCTTTTCAGAAGCGGACATCAAAACACCAGTCTGGCTATGACTACGGCTCCTGCTTGACAACACTGCTCACCAGTTGATGTGACAGCTCAACCAGATTCAACCTGACAGCCTGACAGACAGCGAGTCAGACTGGAGAGGCATTTTGTCAGACAGGAGTCCTATGAAGAGAATATTACGGTGTTTGCTCACTCACTCATTCACTCACTCACAATGGTGAAATCTTAAGTAGAACGATCAAATTTGATGGAAATTGCTCTGATATTTCAGCTGTGGGCACAACTCAGCATGAATGTTAACAGTTTTTGCTTGTCTTATCTTTTATCTTTTTGGAGCTGGGTCTCTACACAAATACAGAACTCCAGAATCATATTGGTTTTAAAACTAAAGATGAAAGTAAAGGCACTTTGGTTAAATATTAACAACGCAATTTTGTTTTGTTGGACATCAACATAAAAATGAAGGTCTCTGGGACTGTTTATGTTTGTAAGGCAGTAATATAAAAAAGGTCATCCTTTTCGTTTTGAATGAGTCAACTAAAACTTTGAAATAAAGGTTTTGCAGTAATGTTTGGATTCAAGACTGGGGGAAAGTTTTGCCTTTAAGAATCTCCAGTTGTTGATCACGTTGTTGATTAGGAGCTATGAAGCGACATCATAGTACATTAGATGACAGTATATGAGCAGATGCCTCACAGTGTGTGTGTGTGTGTGTGTGTGTGTATGTGTGCGTGTACTCACTATCTACCACTGTCTTGCGGTCAGATCCGTCGTCATTGATTTGCTGGATGTTGCCGAAGTGGATATCGCTGAAGAAAATATGATTTGCACCTTTCCCTCCTCCTCCTCTGTAGTCAAATGTGAGGGCGATGACATTCTTCATGTGCTCAGGATCCTCAAAAGGTTTAATGGGTGCATTCAAGTTGTTTTCATCCGACAGGTGCACGCTCTTTAGTATGGTTCGCTCAGAGTAGAGTAAGTAGCCATCGTAGTCACGGCAGCTCTGTCCGTCCTCTGCCAGCATTCCATGGGCGCAGGCACATGTGCGCTGCCCATTCCCTCGGAAAAGACAAAGTTGCTGGCAACCACCGTTGTTGTGTTTACACACATTTGTTCCTGCAAGACAGTGAAAAAAAAAATTACCTGATAGAAGATACAAATTACTCAAATATGATTTTTCTCTTCCAAGCAGTGTATTCTCTACCCACTTAATTGGATAAGAGCACTGCAATATTCCACTATTACCTTGCTGCCTGGCTCTGTTGAACACCTTGATGTCTTTCAGCTGTACCCCGATACCGGTTCTCAGGGACACAGAATCTGTGGCATTATCCTTGCTCCCTCTCTTTATAGAGCCGTTTGCATGGGTTCTGCACCAAGCACACAAAGCAAAAACAGCCGTGAGCTGAGGTCCTTTTAGGGAATACGACAAATCCAAAAATTACAAATAAATGTGTGTAAGTAAGATTGAGAGGAGGGGACATCACACCTGTCACTCCAATAGATGTAGTTCTCAAAGACCGACACAGAGAACATGTCCATGTTGTTGTTAGCAAGCACTACCTCCCTGTTCTCACCAGTTTCCAGATTGATCCGCTCAATTTTGTCTGTTCTGGCATCACACCAGTACAAGAGACCATCCTGTACACACAAGCCGGGAGAGATTTATAGGTTTGTAAATGTTCTTTATCTAAGCTGCTATCTTTGCATCCTTCTGATAGGTTTGATTATATAGTGATTATGACAATGACCATATGAATGTGATCAAACAAATTTGCACAAATGGACGTACGATTATGATTGTTCATGTTCTTCATTACAATATATCAAATTTCCATTACACACAGAAAAAAATTCATGAGGACAAAGTGTAAATAAATTTTTTTGTACAAAAATGCTTAAAGCCATAAAACAATACCTGATAGTCAATAGAGATACCATTTGGCCAGCTGATACTAGCATTGACCAGGACTGCCCTCTGTGTGCCGTCTAGACGGGATCGTTCAATTCGGGGATACTGACCCCACTCTGTCCAAAACAGGTAGCTACAGATGCACAATGACATGGAGACAGATATAAATCCATACAATAAAGAACGGTCCTAACTTCCTTCAAACTTAAAAAGGGAGAGCAAACTTCGAGACCACTGAAGCAGAGCTCCAGCATTGTCATCTTACCCTTTCTCAGGGTGCACAGTAATAGCCCTGGGCTTGTCCAGACCCTGGGAGATGACCACATAGCGGAAGGAGCCATTCAGTCTGGCCACCTCAATTACATCAAAGCCTTGATCGGTCCAGTAGATGTTCCCTGTGGAGGACAGGGGACAAAGGAGGGGACAGAGGACAGACGACAAAGAACCGTCAATAACCTGGACAGGGGTTTGGAGCACATCTTATCTCTATAGAATGTACATTTTTGTGGGGGAAGCAATTACAGAAAATATGGTAATTTCTTCATATCTCTGTTTATAACCTGTATACAGTTTATCGTAGCATATTCTTTAACAATAATGCACACATACACATACACTTAGATATATTGTGTATCAATATATTGACATATGTACTGTATACACACACACATATACATAAACATCTTCGACACGGTTTCAGACCGGTGGACTTCACCTGCAATCCAGTCCACAGCAATGCCCTCCACTCTGCCGATGCCATTGGTGACAACATCCTCCCGCCAAGTCTGATCTCTCTTTGCCCTGCTAATGGTGCTCAGGCCCATGTCCACCCAATAAATGGTGTCATTGTCTGTGAGAGGGAAGGTTGCAAGGCTGGACTAAATAAAGACCTTTGGCTACATCATAGAGATTAAATATTTACAGGTGCCCTTTTTCAGAGTAATGTCTGGTTAATCAGGAGGTTTACCAGCATGGAAATCTATTCCCACTGCGAGGGAGGTGCCTGACACTGGTACTAGGGCGTCAGACTTGTCAGACGGATCCAATGGGATACCTCGTATGCCCTCATGCACCGAGTAGAGCAGGAAAGAGCCCACACCTGCAATTCACAGAGACAATCACCCACTTCTGAACATGTGTGTGTACAATGTATTTTCTGTCACTTTTTTTGTGTGTCTTCAAAACTTGACTTCCGTGATATAAAACATGTCTCTGCTGTGTTTTACTATCCTACCCTCACAAGACTGTTGCCCTCTGCGCAGGCTATATCCAGCCGTGCACATACAGGCCCTGGTGGTAGGGGAGGTAGGGAGGCACAGCTGGGAACAGTCTCCATTGTTATTGCTGCAGAGATTAGAGCCTGGGAACACAAAAGCCCCAAAACAAACATACAATACAAATCAAAGAGGAGTTCCAGAGACATAAACAGATGTGGAAAAGGTCAGACAAATAGGCATCATGCAGGGAGTCATGCTGACTTTGAAAGAAACAAGGACACCAACTTATTTCTGCCATGATTAGTGAACTTATTATTTTTTGCCTCACAATGTACACAGAATACGTGGTATGTATGTCAGGCTGCCCTTTACCTCTCTGCACAGTTTCATTGTAGATTTTCAAATGCATAATGGGGGAAGTTCTGTTTCTCAGGACTTTCCAGTTTCCGCCATCCGCCTTGTCGCAGGTTCCGATTTGGTCAGTCGCTTGGTCAGCCCACCATAATTTGTCTCCTGAACGACAAGACAAGGGAGTCAACACCTTGAACACTCTCTTGGTCTAAAAATAACTTGATACGATCAAAGGTGAATGTCACACACTTATTCTTAAACGAAAAAGCTTACCCATGATAGCCAGAGCAGTGGCCTTGCTCAGTTTGCCCTTGACGCCCTCCAGCACCTCCAGTTCAGAGCCATCCAGCTTGCAATGGCTGATGGTGCTGTTCCCTGTGCTGATCCAGTAGAGCTGCTCAGTGTCAAAGTCAATGGAGAGTCCTGGGACATAGATAAGGTTGGTGTGTAATTACTTGCCCCGTCACTAGGGTTCACTGTCTCACTTGAATCCATCCTCAGACGGGCTATATAATTATGTCTGGAGAGAGAGACGCAGGACACTCTAACATCTGGAAGTGACTCACCAACGGGGCCCTTCTGGTTGGTAAAGAGGACACTGCGGTTGCTCCCGTCTGTGTTGGCTACACTGATGTTGTCCCCATCTGTCCAGAAGAGCTTCCTGAGGGACAGGATTTTGGAAATTCAGCACCCAAACTCAGTTCACCAACTAGCGTTTTATGACTTTGCTATGACAATTCTAAGCTAGAACCCATGCTTCTCAACCTTTGTAATGGGAACTACTGATAAAGTTATGATTACGCCATTGTTTGGACAAAGTCAGCATGTTGTATTCAAATTGGGTATGAAAGAGTTCGCAAGAGCCTGAGCGAAGGATTCTGACATTAGATGAACTAGACTCATCACAAACCTGTCACAGTTAACTCGTTGACGTTGTCCATACACAAACAGCATAAATCCATCTCAAACACACATGCGTGCAAACACACGCTCAGCCCCTGCTCTTTCCCTAACAAGCTCTTTGTGCTTCAAAGTACCCAAATGAAGCACACAAACACACGCAGATATAAAAGACGTGTGATTGTGTGTAAGTGTTTAGACTATTTGTGGCCTGTGTTTAGATATCCATCCTCAGACCTACACCCTGCTTCCTGTCTGAGGGAAACCATTTCCATTGCACCCTTTATTTGTTTGTTAACATGCCTTCGACTGAAGTTTTTTAGGGAGCATTTAAACTCCCACTGTCTCATCTTTGTGCGCCTGTGCGCGCACACACTAGCTCGCACGCACAAACAATTCACCCCTCCCTTACTGTCTTAACCCCAACCAACTGTAGGACACATTTTGGGCAGTATGTTTGAGCGCCAGAGTGCATGGACAGCCAAGGCATATGGATC
Source organism: Carapus acus (assembly GCA_900312935.1). Lineage (NCBI taxonomy): Eukaryota > Metazoa > Chordata > Actinopteri > Ophidiiformes > Carapidae > Carapus > Carapus acus. Next base: position 61,482 of record OMPJ01011017.1, read on the forward strand.
TAGCATCTGCTTCTCATTTTCACCGGAGCCAACAATGCTCAGATCGGAAACATTCCTCCACTTAAATAGGCAAGGTCTTTCAAATGGGAGTAGGGTGTACATAAAAACAAAAAAGCAGAGGAAATATCCTTTCGCGCCGACCTCATATACTCTGAGGCTCAGACGGGGTAAACAGAGATAGCAAAAGAGACAGAGGGAGAGAGAGATCTACCCTAGTATTGGGTGAACCACCACGCAGTGAGGTTTGTCCAGGCCTTGAATGACAGCGTTTTTAAAGGAACCGTCCAGTCTGGCAACATTAATCTGCTTCTTGTTGGCGTCATAGCTGGTCCAGAACAGGTTCCTGGAAACCCAGTCAACTGCCAGGCCATGAGCATTGGGAAGATCTTTGAAGAAACAAACAACATACACTCATCATGACTCAAACCTTTCACTGAGGCTGAAATTTAAGTGAAAAATTCAAAAATGTCTTGGGGCTTTTTTCAGCTATTGCAATGCTGCTGCATGTCATACAGACAACACAAGCGACCATTTGAATATATTCCTGGATTTCCATACCAGCAGACACCACAGTCTCAACGCCTGTGCCATTGATGAAGGCTCTCTTGATGCTTTGGGTGCGGACGTCAGACCAGTAGATGCGATGCTCTAGGGCATCATAGTCCAACACGGTCACGTTGTCTATGTCAGGCACAGTGAAGGAGATGATGTAGTTGTAGTATGGGCTGTCGATGTCCACGCCTCGGATCTCCGTTTGGCGAGCATATAACAGGAACTGCCGAGACTCTGCAGGATTGGCAAAATATTGACATGTATTACACAACAGCTCACCATGGCTTCGGTGGGGGGTCATGAAAGCGAAACTCGAGTTTTCAAAATCAGAACTAAGCACGAAGCACCTTCCAAGAAAGACAAATACTGTATATCAATCATACACGTTGGCTAATGGGTGCACTCTCATGTCAGAGATTGCAAAATGTTGGCTGATTACTTATTGTTGCTTTCACTGGAATAGACAGTTAATGCGTTTGTATCCTCACTCAAACAATTTTGTTTGGCTGGAACACTCGACAACATAGCATCGCAGTGTAAGTGAATCCATACTTGACAGAGGCAGTAGATGAGTGGCTATGTTATCATTTAACTGATCAGCTCAGTGAGAGAGTGAGAGAGAGTGAGAGAGAGTGAGAGAGAGAACGAGTGAAAAAAACAACACAGCAAGTCAGGGAGAGAGAGAGGGAGAGAGAGAGAAAGAAACAGAGATGAGGATGGTAAAATATACATGTGGCATCGTCCCAGTCAGATTCAATTGTGAAAGGTTGTGGCTAATGCCTGGATCAGACCGAATGGGGCACTCCATTCCATTACCCCCAACAGTAATTGGAAGTGCTGCCATGAATACTAAGGTGAGACTACATACACTAACTGTCCCACTTTCACACAATGTCTCGCTTCCACACAAAGCTCAGCTAAGCTGAAATAAATACCACATCTGAAATAAATGCCTCACTCTCACTGTCATACGAGAACACGAGGGAATCAATATAAAACAAAAAAGGTGACTTAATCTGAAGGACTGTGTCGCCTGTGTGCTTACCGTAACATGTGCGATTGTCGGGCCCTAGCTTCATGAGATGAGGACAGGCACACGAGAAAGTTTGCTTGTAGTTGATCAGGCACAAATGAGAGCATGGATCTTTGCCGTCCTTCGGTGCACACGGGTTAGGCGCTGGATGAGAAATGAGACATCAGTGAAGAGGAACAACCATGGATACTGATGTTCCTCCTCAGATGCAAGACTCACCCTGAGGCTGTCTGGATGGATGATAAACCTGCAGGTCAAAGGGTTGCGTGTTTGTCCTCTGGACCACAGTGACGTTACTTCCTGTCCACTTGTTAGCCTTGGCCAGTGTATTAGTCCTCCAATCTGTCCAGTAAACCTCGCCCCCATACATGGTGACAGCAAAGGGATGAGACAGATACTCGTGCCCTCTGAGAACCTCGATGAGTCCTGAGCCGTCATACTTTGCAGAGTAAATGGCATCAGACCTGGGCGTAACAAATACTTCAGTTCATCTTAGGGAATAACAAATGAAGGTGTCTTGTATATGTGTGTTTACTCTGCCCTCTGTCTGACCTGGCATCAATCCAGAGGATACGGCGCTCCAGATAATCCACAGTGAGTCCATTTGGCCAGCCTCCATTGCCAGTTTCCTTGTGAATTGTCTTTCTGCCCTCTCCACTCATGGAAGCAGCTTCTATTCTTGGCAGGCTGGCATCCCAATCTGTCCAGAAGAGGATCCTGTAGGCCACAGGAGTGTTTATTTGGGAAATAAAAACAAATACAATGCACTGCACAGCCCGCAAGTCTTGGCCACATTCATGTGTTCACTTGAACAGATAAGTACTGTACTTTGTGCGACAGTTACCCATCTCGAGGGTCCAAAGCAATTGCACGAGGGTGTTCCACTTCTCCAGCAAGCAGAGTGGTTCTCATAGTGCCATCTAACTTGGCCACCTCAATCTGATCTAGGTTGCTTTCCACCCAATATATGTTTCCTGCTATCCAGTCCACTGCCAAACCCTCAGGAGTTGCCAGACCATACTGGATAACCACATCGAAACTGGTTAAAGCTGCACACAGATAAGAGAGGAATATACTGTATATAGTCAACAATACAATTTTACCTTATAGTTTGACTTATCTAGCACAATGGAAAAACAGCGCATCTGTGCATTTGGGTTCATCATTATAGACTGCCTGTTAAAGATGACAACTTTTTTTCATAATTTCAGATAACACGTTGACATCAAGTCATTTCGCTCCAGTAATTACACACATGGTCAATGAGAGCATGCATAAATCATCCGCTGGGTTGACAGCTGCCAAATCCTGGGTGTGACACTTCACTTATAGAATGGATTCTGCAGAGAACTTTCAGAAACTGGCTTGCAATGCTTAAGACACACATCAGAATTAGAATCATTTTATCGTTATTGCACAAAGGACAGCCGATCAATGAGTGACTCATTATCAAGTCTGGAGTAATGACAACATACATTGATGAATTTGCACTGGAAACTAAAACAAAAAGAGTTATGAGCCCAAATGGCTTTGATGAGATCAGTTGGGGTACACAGTAAAAAAAAACTGCAACGCGGTGAAACATTTGACTCGACATGCATCGTGTCTCAGTTGTAGGCACTTTGCTGACGGATCAATGAACAACAAGTGAAGAGCCATAAATGTGGACTCTGGTTTAAACTAGATTCCTGAAAAAAGACTGGATGACATATCATGCTAATTTCTCACCTCCATTCTCGGATAACTTCCCACGATAAATTTTGTCCTCCACCACATCAGTCCAGTAGAGAGCACTCTGGCTGAGATGGAAGTCTAATGCAATGGTGTTCCTCAGTCCTGGCACCAACACACTGAATTCCCCTTTGTTCAGGTCAATGCGTCGGATCTCGTGGCGATTAGAGAAAATAATAAAGGGTTTGAAGGGATCTACGGAGATGGAGAGGAAAAGGTTCATTTGGCGTTAAAGGGCTTATACACTGTTCTCGGCTGCAGCATTAAGGGCAACTCAGATGTGACGCACTGCAATGTTTGACGGGCCCGTGGTAGCGAGTGGCTCTAATCCTTAGTAATTATGACACAGTTATAATAAGACAGGGCTTATCTCTGGTCAGCAGGCAGCCAGATATGCTGTGTCATTTACTCAGCACTCATGGCAACACAGAGCAGAAGTCATACACAGATTACATGCTCCCTCATTTGGCTGTACCTAATTTGAAAGTGTGATATTTAAGCATATATAGCATTTAAGTCAAAGGATGCGTATTTGTTATGAGGGAGCTACAATTTACATCTACTCGAATATTATAAGTCGTTTCCATTTTCCAGGTGTCACCCTCTTGCTGACTTTCATGCCACACTTAACTACATTACACTTTCACATTTCACATTCTTTCTTTCCATTAAATAATTATTACGGCTGCGACCCTGCGAGCAGGGTCTGCGCATGCCATCCTCTCATGCCTTACTTGGCTGCCTCTCTCATACTGTTTTCAGTGTTCTCTCTATTGTGTGGTGGTTATCACATTTTCAAGCTGCACGTCCTCTCTAGCCACAGAGTTTGCTGCTGAGCGGCTTCTCCTCGGCATTATCCCAAACCCAAACCTCACTCACTCACTCACTCAATGGAGCTGATATTCTGTGGTCTCTACCCTTAAAGGGCCAGAGGGAGAAACCCCTCTCCTACTCTCTCTCTCTCTCTCCTGCAATTTTGGAATTATTGTGCAATTATGACCTGTTGTTGCATCAGCTCCTAAAATTCTGCCTGATTCTGTCTGGTTGTGTCCTCCCTCCATTACCTGTGCTCTTGCAGTTCTCCATGTCGGGCTCTAGTTCCCAGCCCTCATAACAAGAGCATTTCACACTGAACTTGTCTTGCTCACAGCGTTGACTGCACTTGAGGTGTTTGGCACAGAAACTCTGGATCTGACAGGTTTTGTTGTCGGAACCTAACTCCATGCCTAGTGGACAGGAGCAAATCACACCCTCTCCAGGGGACACGGTGCAGTTATGGCTGCAGTCTCCGTTGTCCAGCGAACACAGGTCTGAAAATAAGAACACACACACAAACACAAAAAAAATAGCAGACACATTCTGTATAAAACAACTGATCAATATGTTGAGACCATAACCATGACAGTCCAACATTTCCTGGCTGGTGTGCTATAGTGTCTTACCACAGAGTTTCTCATCAGAGCCATCTGGGCAGTCGTCAGTACCATCACAAAGTTTTTCGGCAGGGAGGCAGATGGTGGAGTCGTTGGCACACACATGGTGAGAGAGTTTACACACCAGCGCCTCACAGTTGTCCTCGTCTGAGTTGTCATCACAGTCACTGTCTCCGTCACACACCCAGGCTTTGCTGATGCACCGGGCTACAACAAAGAAAAATGGGAGGGCCGAGAGATGCATACAGAAATTGTGAGTGGACCCCATGTCAACACACGCACCAACCTCGATAAAATAAAGCCTAACTCAGAAATAAAGAATCTGCTCACCGAAAATGGACTCTATAATTTCCAACAGACCACATATTTATTACAACTTCTGTCTCACACATGGCTCTGGAGGACAGAGGGCCTACGCCAGAGTTCCTCGCATTTTTTACATGTATGTTGATGTTTTCACAAGGCTTAGACTGGTTCTTAGACTAGCCCTTAGCTTAGAATTTGATACTTTGAATTCAATAATGGCTTGTTCAAATAATCCAGACTTGACCTAAACTTAATGACGATTAAGGACTCACCAGAATCCCTACAGCCGAACTTGACAGCGGGATCACACATGTGCGTGACACCCTCACAATTCTTCTCATCGCTTAGGTCCATGCAGTCGGTGTCACCATCACAGCGCCAGCGCAGAGCGATACACAAGCCATCCATTCGACACTGAAATTCATCTGTATGACATCCTCCAGGCGGGCGTGTGGCTGTGGAGGAAACGAAAATTTCTGGCTGTTAAATTAAAATGTCTGCTTTTGTCCACGGCATTAATCAAATCAGGACAAAGAGCCTTTGGGCACAGACAAGGCGTTTCATCAAAAACTGTCAAAGAGCTGTGTGGGAGCAGAGCAACACAAGGCAGCATTCTTGCTTAAATAATAATAGCGAATAAATTTAGACTCAGAATAATTTCAAAATGATAACAGTGACAAAATAAAAACTTAATTCACACAAAATTATATTACACTATGCCACAAAATGAGGTAAAGACGAGAACAATCAGCTAAGTGATGCTGAATGGTGCCAGCTATGATTAAGGATAGAAAAAATAATAATAATTAGAAAAAAAAAACACATACACCATCAATCAGTAGCCAGGATTTAAGATAATTGTGTTCTAATCCTTTGGCTGAAAATATCTCTGATGTATTTCTCATGTCCATTCATTTATGTTTAGTTCATGGATGTGTGTGTTCGCTCCTTTTTCGTCTGTATTGTTGCACATATCTCGTATCTAATGCCACGGGCCGTAAACAATTCTGAAACCCGTTGTCCCATTATGGAAGATTTGAGAGAGTGACTTCTCCTGTGGTTTTTGCTGCAAGACTGCTACCAAAACTGTTACAGTTTAAAAAAAATTCAGAAATACTTGCTTTTCCCACACGAGAGATGAGTCATGTAGTGATTACTGTTAGTTGACTGAGACAAAGAACTAATACGTTTACACTGTCACTAAAAATGACCACTGTGTTGGACATACGCTTGGTGCAAGATGCTTGTGTCTATGATGGGAAGGGAATTCTGATCGGCTGTTTAGGGAGGACACTGACCCTGATTGGTACAGTTGGCGTGGGTCTCATCGCTGTAGTCCCCGCAGTCATTATCCCCGTCGCAGGTCCAGTAGTCGGGTATGCATCGTCCACTGTTACACTTGAACTGAGCGCTGGAGCAGGAGTGACTACAGCCTGCCTCATCGCTGTTGTCCCCACAGTCATTATCTGAAAAACAAACACAGTTACAAAGCCACTCTCGTGCAGCGTGAACTTCCCACTGCCCTCAGAGGCAAAGATAATATCAAGGAGAGCTTTTGTTGTTACAGTTAACACAGACAGTGAAACGTGGACTACAAATGACAGACAAGAAGAGAGTAAATAATGACAAACTGCATAGATCAGACCATGCACCATGGGGAATGTACCCAGTGATGATACATTGAGCTTGGCAGCACAGCATTAAGCACTTCTAAACTTAAGTATACCCTACTGTATAATTTATAGCTCTAGACTTCCTCATTTTATAGTCTGCTGGTACAAGCGATTCATTCTGGGGTCAAAGTTACCCTCGTTTTTCACCCTGCCGTCCTATTAAATTGATGACAGATTTAACAGTTCATTTGATACAAGGGCAACACTTTCAGTTGTCTAGGTTGCCTCCTAAGTTGCCATTTACGTGCTGTCTAAATACTTGGTGTAGGTAGACTCCATACAATCTACTGTCAGAAGCGAATAAAATGAGCAGCATCATTAGGGGCCTCCGCAAATGGCCAGGAAAGCAGCCCTGTCTCTTCCTACGGCTAGGCTAGCGTTAGGGCTGGTGCATGTCGATCTATGCACTAACCGGTCAGGTTTGGACAATTCAACTCATCAGAGCCGTCCCCACAATCCTTTTCTGAAAGACAGAACCAACGGAAGACAGAAGAGTGGGCGAACAGCACAACATGGATCAACGACACCAACAACACAACACAACAAAAAAGGACAGACTGAAGAGGTAAACGCATGCCAATGTGTTGATGTGCGTAAGATGAGGATGGTGGACAAACATGTACAGCAAAAGATCACAAAAGGAAGCCAGGAGTCACAGTATACAAGCACATTGAAGAGGAGGAGGGAAGAAAGAGGGGCAGACACTAACCATTATCGCATCGCCAATTGATATTGATGCAACGTCCATTGTTGCAGGTAAACTGCGTGAGGGGAAAACAGGTCGGATAGGCTGAGGACAGACCAAAACCAAAGTAATTAAGGGAGGTTGCAGAGTACCCAAGACAGAGCGATGATGATGATAGGGACAGATTGACCAACCACAGGATGCAGGCTCATCTGACCGATCACCGCAATCATCGTCCAAGTCACAAGTCCAAGAAATCGGGATGCACCGCCCACTGGCACATGAGTATTGATTGGGTGGACAGGTCCGAGCTGAAAGATTACAAGATTACAAGGATCCAGCATGGAATTCGTACTTTTATGTGTGAGTGCTTATACACGAAAGTGTAGTTACCAGAACAGGTGGTGTTGGATTCATCCTCATCGTTTCCACAGTCGTTATCCCCATCGCACAGCCATCGGAGGGGGATACATCGGTTGTTCTGGCACTTAAATCTATCAGCAGGGCAAGTGTGCTGGTCTGTGGTAGGGAAATCCAGAAGAAGGGAAGTGTGCATGGACCAGAAAGTGATGGTTTGGCGAGGAATAAGAGGCCATGCAGGCGCAGGGTAGAGGGTGAAACGGAAAGGTAAAGGAAAGGAGAGCAGTGGGGAACAAATTTGCGAAAAGAAAGGTCAGATATTCTAGCTGTTTTGGACTGTGAATTGTTTTGTCTGGACTAGCAAAGTGTCTGCACTGTGACCACAGAAAGACACACAGACAAGCAGACAGAGAGATTTTCCAGATCCTCAGTCACTGCTACATTCCATTCGGCGCACACACACCAGCACGAACTGAATCACAGCGTATAAACACGGTCAGGGTCTGCTCTCCAATTTCATTCTGGTAACACCACATTATCAAAAAACGAACTGCCAGAGGTGATCTGGCTCAGTGCAAAGAGGAGGTTCGGCTGTTCTGCTCGACAGTCTGTTCGTGCAAAGTCACTCACGGCACAGCTCAGGGGCCTCGTCGCTGTTGTCGAGACAATCGTTGTCTCCATCACATTTCCAGCGGTCCTGGATGCACCGGTTGTTCTTGCAGGCAAATTCGCCAGACTGACACTGAGGTGGTGGTATGTAAGATGGATTGGCTGTGGACAGACAGAACAATTTAAGATAGAAATAATTAACAGTAAGAATTCAGCTGATTTTACGAAGTGCTTAAACTAAAATCACCGCACGACAACCCTTACATACACAAATGTTAAGAAACAGTAAATACACAATGCAAATGTTGACTACCTTTACAGCTCATGTTGTTTGAAGGGTCTAGTATTTGATCTTCGGCACAGGCACACTGACGGCCCCCAGGAATGGCCAAACATAAACTGCTGCAGCCACCGTTATTCACACGGCAAGTGTTTGTGCCTAGGGGGTGAATGCGCAGGTGTGAGGGTTCATGCAAACATATATTGCTGAATATCGTTGGCCCAGAATAAACTCTGTATCAGTGCCAATGTACAGAGTGGGCTACGTGCCCAGTACCTTGCTGCTGCTGAGCGTCGTACATGCGTATTTCAAAGATTGGTGGCCGCTCATTACGCAGCAGAGTTGCAACTCCGGTGGTGGTGTCAAGCTTGAAAATGCTACCACTGCGGTACTCATTCCAGAAGAGGAAGTGTTTGTAGTGGCACAGTCCAAAGGCGTGGTTCAGTTCCTGACCCTCGTATACCGTCTAGGATGTGGAAAAAGACAAGGAATGATGTTGCACAGCTAGAGGCTTTGCTTCAGCAAAAATACAGCACTCAGTGCACTGCGTTTATTCATTTTGAAAACAAAAATGCTTCACTAGGGAACCTTGGAGTATATGTTTTCTTTTGTCACAGGTGTATTTCAAAACATAGGTGTTAATGTATGTGTCACCTTAATAATATGTACAGTAAATGGGGAACATTCATATCAACGTTATCATTTGCCTGTCATAAGAAAGTGTTTCTTAAGAAATGCCATCACAGAATTTATATGATACAGCAAACACATGCATTCACACATGCCCTTCACTACTCATTTCTTTGCTAAAGTAGAATAATGACATTGGTTTGCATTGGAATGCAATATATTCCTCAAAAAGCAATCCATTACCTGGAAAGCTCAAAATCTAGATATGTTCAGTGATTGAAACTATAAATGAGCTGCATGTACAAAGTGTGTGTGATGCGCAAATTAACATATATTCATATTCACCAAGAAAACTCCATCAGACAGGCACTGTCACAGACCACCTACAGCTGAGGAGCTAAGTCTTTTGAGCTTGCTTTAAACACGTGTCAGAATAATCCGCAGATTTTATTCCAGTGAACTGCTGTCAAATCCTTGGTAAAATAATCCTGATTGCGGTGAGTGCTGCTGACCTTGCGTTCAGAGCTGTTAAGGTGGACCATTTCAATGCGGTCGTAGTAGGCGTCCACCCAGTAGAGAAGGCCCTGTGGAATGTCAAGACTCAGGCCATTGGGCCACAGTACTGTTTTGCTGGTCAGGAAGACATTTCTGTTGGAGCCGTCCATCCAAGCGCGCTCGATTTTCCCTCGCTTACTCTCCTTCGGGTCCTCCTCCCAGTCTGTCCAGTACATCCACCTGGAGAAAAGACGCAACATTAGATGAAATGTAGGTGCAAATCATTGGTGCCAATTGTCCTCACCACAGAAAAGATCCTCCATTTTTACCACATGAAATTTTCATGAATCTTGTGATAGAACTAGAAGTAAAACTATGTCAGCCCCACTGACAATCATTCATTCTTCATTTCAGCATCGCACATCAAGTGCTTCCTTACATGTTGTGTGGCAAGAGTAAGATTGCACGTGGGTCCTTAAGCATCCGGAGCTCAAACCCAATCCCTGGCCCCACCACACTCACCACACTCTTGCACAAACGGCATAAGCACTCTCTCAGTTATACAAATGCATTTTCTCAAGAACTTCGCAACCTCAGTCTAAGTGCCACGAGACAAATCACTCTGTCACCAGGCACTCTACCTGCCAATCATAGCTGCTGATCTAAGCATAGCACAAGTTGGATTTTTACGACACTGTACAAAACTAGACACATCCAGCGTCACATGGCTGATACACAATAGCTTTCACATTTCAGAATTCTGTCTCTCTCTCTCTTTCTTTCTTCGTGTCTCAAAGGAATTTTTCCTCTCCATCCATCTTCCAAGCTTGCGACTGAGCCTGACTGATTGTGGGCATTAGTGGAGGCGAGTGCTTTTTCCCCTAGGAAGTGCATGGACACACATCACCCTGTCACCAGCAATCGAAAGAGCGTATGCGTGTTTATGAGCATGTGTTTCTCAGACCGAGACCTCCTGGGTCAAACCAATAGGATACATCCATGCACGGCTGGATTAAGAGCTAGTGAGGGAACCCAAGAGAGACAAAGATGTTAATAAGCTCTTGAAGGTGTTATGCACACCGCAATCAAGAGTGTGTAATTATTGGAGACCGTATATCACGCAGAGCAGTTAATGCAGGTGGAAAACTGGCATTCCACTATGCATGAATGGGTCAAGCTACTGAATAAAAATAGCAGACGCAATAAAAAGCCAGGACAAGATTCATTAAATAACAATAAGTAAAATTGGAAAGGAAAGTAATTTGTCGAAAAGTGAGGGAAGGAGCATTCAAGTTATTTCACTGACTTATACAGTGATTCACAGCCTGCTGACAAGAATAAATGACCTCTATTATTAACTGACAAAATAACGCTGATGCTTAACCAAGAGTACGCACTAACATGGTAGCGTCGACGCACCTAAGCACACCCACAAAAATCATACGCAGCAATTCATTACCCTGCGGTCAAAGTGCCCCCGCTGGTGAGTAAGATTTAAGCTGTACTTCCTCGTCCTCTCAAAAAGCTGCATAACCAGGAACCGGTTCAGCGATCTTTATCCCCTCCAGTCTCATTTTTTTCGTCTGCCCTACGCTTACCCGTTCAGAGGATCCACTACAATCGCACGGGGGTGGGTCATTTTGCCCTCGATAAGCGTCTTCCGGGTCTGCGAAGCCTTTTCCAGGCGTGCCACACTGATGGTCTTCTTAGGCCCATCGTCTGTCCAGTACAGGTTGTCTGCCATCCAGTCCACAGCAATGCCCTCTACTGTGTGAATGCCTGAAAATTGCATTCACACGGTGAATACAGACAAGATAAGGATTCGGACAAGATAGGAATTTAAATTTCAACAGTTATTGATGAATGTGACATTTCGTACATTTGAGTGACACATGTCCAGTAAAACATCGCTTGAGTGATCAAACAAATGAGGATGCCTCTGCATGTTTAAACTTTAGGCTTTATCTTTATTTATAAACTTTTATCCTTTTCCCCTCACCCTCTTTCAAAATGGTGTCCCGCTCTGTTCCATCAATCTTTTGTCTCCCAATGATGTAGCTGGTGGCGTCAGCAAAGTAGATAAACTCGCTAGCGGCGTGGAAGTCTAGGGCTCTAGGGTTCATCAGATTCTCGATAGGTATCATGTACTCATCCGGCACCTTAGCATTCATGTCCATGCCTCTGATGACCCCTGGACGACCTTTACCATACACCAGAAAGAGCTCATGTTCGGGTTCTGTAACAAAACAAACAGAGAATCATTCATCATTGACTAGCTTTGTATTTGTAACTCAGAGGATGAAGCGTGTACCCAATTGCATGACATGCCTCTATCCTCCATGATATTGATTGCTTGCAGAACAATGAAAATCAAAAGATGATTCATGGTTGCATGCTTCCGAAGGAGGCATATTAGCTGGACAAGTATATAAAATGCAATATCTGCAAAAGCCTTTGACGAAAATGAAACAGACTTTAAATTATGCCACCAGAGGCCATGGTGGAGGAGGGAGAGGTGGAGGGGCTTGTGTCGTTCCAGTAAAATCTTTTCACCTTGTGACACTTTCAAGGGCGGGCTGTTCTCCGGGGGAGAATCAATATAATGCAATTATTACAGGATCGAATATCAAAACACTTCTGAGAACCAGCTGAATCAGTTGGACAGCCTTATGGAGAGGGCGAATTGGAGTATGGTCAGCTATTGAATTGCTCAGCTATTTCATATCTCTGCTTTGACGATACAGCATTCCTTGTGCCACCTTGCAGAGACAACCTTACCCCTAACCTCTGTGAATCCGAATTCTATTCTTCAGGTTCATCCAATAAAAGTGTAATGGACAGTTTAACAGAGTGAGGACTCCATTGGTTAGTTAATGACACTGGTGAAAAGACAAGAAATGCTTTTAGAAACATCACTCTTGAGACAATTTTTGTAATAAGTGGCTGGTGAAAAATCAATGTACAAAGCCAACAATTACTCAGTATGTCAAAGGTTTGAAGTGACAACAGTTCATCAATGGCTATTGTAAAAAACAGAAAAAATCGAAAACATAATGTGTCCAAAATGAAGTTGGGACATTTCTCAAAACCTGGAGTAAAGCACAGTGCATAATTAATCAACAATTCTATCTGACTGCGCTGCAGATGTGGGAAGACGGTCGGCATTTGTTATAATTGTACTCACTTTTGCATGACTTGCCGTCACTGCCCAAGCTGAATCCCGAGCGACAGCGGCAAGTCCGTGTTTTGTGGCCGTTGCCCAACAGACAAATGTCAGAGCAGCCCCCTGCCTTCCCGAACTGGTCCAGCTCACAAGCGTGGCTGCGGACTACATGCCGATAAGGATGAGTAAGGGCGTAAACCCTAGAGCATCACATTTACATTCCATACACCGTGTTGACGTTTGTGTCACTTACCTGGGGGCTGGCGTCTCTGGTGGTAAACATGTAATGCTCCTCCTTTGTCCACCCGTGTTACTACCTGGTAGTCGGAGCTGTTGAAGCGGTTGACCCTGATCACGCTGGTCTTCGGTTGCATGTTTGCATTGTCCGAGTTGGTGGCGTACAGGTAGTTTTCAAACACTGTAAGCCCATACAGGTGCTCGATCTTGTAGAGACAAGGACATGAGCAAAAAGATGAAGCAAAACTTTGCTCTCACTTCTTTTCATGTATATATCACGAGTTTTATGCTGCCCCTTTTTTTGGAACATAATTGTGCTGCTGCTCAATGAATTAGCAAGGCATTATTAGAGGTTATCCACGGGGATCCTCCTTAGAAGTACTTTTAATGGGGACAGGAAGACAGGTGCATAATTTGTGATTTTGACACACAAAAGGCTTCGAAAGAAGTATCTCTAAAATAGATGCGACAGTATATCAAGGACTCTACAACCATATTAGCCAGAGTTGCAGCGTCTGTCAACCCTGAAATGGTTTTCTAGTCGCTGAAAGCACGCTGTTTGTGCTCATTGGGCCAGAAAAGATGTGGTGCAAAATGAAATACACAAAGCCAGGCGGCCGTTCTGAGCCAAAGCAGAAGGGAGCAGTGATGCAACAAAGATATAAAGTGGAGGAAAATTATCATGCCAGAGTGGGGGAGACCCTTGTGCATCTCATGGATCCTGTCATGGGCAAGTAAAGGAGGTTTTCACGGTTCGGATGATTCTTCCTAAATCGGTATGAGAGCCTTATAAGACAATTTTTGCGCGATGTTCATGCATACAGGTTGAGCCCTGATCAAGCCCAGAGTCACCCAAGACTTCAACATTAACATGCGTATGTTGCTATCAGTTCTGTTGTAGATTTTCAGTCAATCTAACTGGGCACTTAAGAGGGACGCATGCGTGTGCACATCTTATTTGCAACACAATGTTCCGCCTGTTTAGTTTTGATTGTCCAAAATATTCAAAGGTTAGTCGTTTTTGCACCATCACAGATAATTATATAAACTAAGACTTGTTATGCAATTGCACAAAGAGAAAATAAAATCATCAGAATCAAATTACGCACAGAATACTTTCAAAAGTCCAAAGGGGACCACATAAAACCATAAACCCTCTTGGTGCATCATTAGCCATCTACTACAGACTTACACAGACAGGAGGGGACAGGTTGTGACTGTCAGCCAGTAAATGAGTTTAAAAGCTATATTTGGAATGGGCACTGGTTCTGTAATGTGCAGGTGCTCTCACCAGCAGGCCTTGGATAATGGTGTGACGATTCTTCCCCTCATAGTCCACAACCTCGATGTAGTCCAAATATGCGTCCGCCCAATAGACAAGCCTGCTGACCAGGTCCAGCGTGATGCCATGAGGGAACACTATCTTACTGTCAACAAGCTTGGTGCGGTTCTGTCCGTCCATGTCGCAGCGCTCCACTTTGGGAATCTGACCGTAGTCCGTGAAGAAAACTTTCCTGTAAATGCGCAGACCCAGAAGGACAACATATGTTTGAATAGATGGATGGTCGCATTGGTTAAGTCATTTTAGTGTCATTGTGTTCTGCAGACACGTGCTAGTCTTGGTAGTCTCTTTCAGAACGACATAATTGAACCAAATCAATATTTAAGAGCTGTTCTGTGGCTACGGTATTAAACAACAACCAAGTCGAGAGGGTGCTGAAGTAATGAGGAGTCAACATGTGCTATAAATAACCCCACTTATTCATGACATTGCACTCTTCATTCACAATGCATTGTATTTGAAATTGTGATACAGTAAAAGTGGTCATGAAATATTGATGTACACACAACGGCGCACAATTATCAAAAGACAGAAATTGAGAAAATATTTTCTGTGCAGCAAATTTTAATTGCTTTTGGTATTCACCAAAACCTATAAAAATTATTTAAGAGTTGCAAGTCATGTAGAAATTGCTTAATCGGTTCTCAAGGTGAAGAATAAAAAAAAAAGAGTTCAAGAGTACAAAAATAGCATCATGCTCTTAATGCCTTTTATACCTCAATTCTGAGTTCTAAATTTTGTATTTAAAATTGATGCCCTGACTTGACAGGGATATTTGAGGTTTGCTTGTAAAAATTTACTTTCATATAATAACCCAATTTTGATTCATGACACCATCTCAGCGCCAGCAGGCAGACTCCATGCCGCTGAAGCAGAGACCATTTCCTTGCCTGCCCTGATATGAAATTCACTTTTTGACCTTGAATGTAATGAGGTTTTGTAACACGGAAAGAATAAACTTTCTCTGGGGCTGTTTTGGAGTAAAGATGCAATACTGAGGGAACTTTCCAGAGTAAAGCTCATCATCTAGTCAAAACATCTGAGAGCATAGCTGAACATGCAGCACATGAATGGGAGTTGTTGAGTCATTGGACTGCCGGTAACACTGTCACAACATATTACAGCATGATTTCTGGAAAGCATTCTCTTCCCCTGCCTCTTAAGTCAGAATGGAGACAAAGTCGTACGGTTATCGCAAAATAACCATTTTAGTCCTGCTGGAAAAAACAGAGCACACCACATCAAAGACAACAGCAACAGTCGCTGCTACTGCCCCAAATACTGGAAGAAGCAATTACAGCTGTGAAAATTGGATGGCTGGAGAAAAAAGTGCAAGTGGGGACACACAAACCTTGTGCACACACACCCACAGGGCACACACTTATATTCAGCCGGTGCACGTACACACACAAACATGCACCTCTGATATACACAGGCCTCAAGGAATCCAGCTGGAAAGTCATGTCATAAACAGGGGGACTGAAATGAAAACATGGCTATGCACTCTAGACGTATACTGTCAACGTACCACAGAGCGAAACGTAACATCTGCGCTCAATTATTCTCGGTCCAACCCTCCATTCCCCCCTCTACCCTGCTCAACTCATTGTTTTAGGCTGGGGGTTAAAATTGTGGAGTCCAGTCCTGTTAGAGGGCCTGTGCATGTGCAGGAGGCACTAACATCGGACGGGGTTAGGTGCCATTTTAAAACTTAAACAAAACACATATAGAGTTTCAGCCTTGGTCTCCGCATTCTTCTGTGTGTGTGCGTGTGTGTGCAGATGTGTGTGTGCATGCGAAAAACACAGTGAAAGAGAAAACTGACCCCATCGTGGGGTCCAAGGCAATGCCTTTTGGGTTGTACAGCTCCTGGTCCAGCAGGGTGACACACGTCTGTCCGTCCCTGTCACACACGAAGATCCTGTCATCCACATCATCCACAAAGTAGAAGTTTCCTGTGAGCCAGTCGATCGCCATCTGCTCCACATCTGGGCCGAAAAGCGGGGGAGGGGGATGGAGGTAGGGAGAGGGGAAACTTTTTTAAGGACAAAAACCCTCAGAAGCGTAGGTAATGCAAAAGAAGGCGCGTACTTCTCAAAATGTACTTTTAAGTGGTGCTAAAGCTGCGTGTGAGACATTCCTGTTTCAGGCTTCACTCACGCAACGCAATGTTGGAGGCACTTCAATAGTCTTTCTTTATTTCTCCCCTACGCATGCATTCCTTACTGTCACCTTGACCTTTTGCAGTTTTCATGGCTGACAAAACGGTTGAGAGGAAGTCCAATTAGCAGACAACCAGTTAATACATCTGTCGTTCACAGTAACTCAGACAGACACAATATGAGACAGACTGTTTGTTGCATTGAGGGTGTGATGTTGCTCTTGCTGTAGCTAAGCAACGGGAGCGCGGTTGCCACTAAGTTTATTTTCCCATGGCTCAGCTCATGGTGGGAAGACCAGGCTTCACCCGTCCTTGAAAATTAAACACCTAGATAGAGACACACACCCTCTCTCTCACACACACACTCTCTCTCTCACACACACACACACACACACACACACCTACAACATTGGAAAAGGAAATACAGGAATACCCTAACTCTAACCAAACACACCAGGTCCACGCAAGGACCACATAGGGAGAGTTTGCCTTGGGTGAAAAGAGCGAAAAAGAATAACATAACTCAGTAATATATCTGCACGCCTACACCTTTTTCTCATCTTCCCTCAAACACATTGACCACATTCAAAGACATGTTCTCTTAACAAAGCATTGCATTGTTCACTTGAAGGCCATTGAGGAGCAAATACCTCAGCCAAGTCCAAACCAAAGTCTAATTCCGACTGATTTGATTAATAATTGATGGATATTTTTTCATTACTTCAGTAATGAATCAGTACAGTCAATTCTCCCTACAAATGAGCGAAAAAAATTCTCATTCCACAAAGTGGTTCTGAAGTTGTTTCTCACAAGAAAGTT
Source organism: Carapus acus (assembly GCA_900312935.1). NCBI lineage: Eukaryota > Metazoa > Chordata > Actinopteri > Ophidiiformes > Carapidae > Carapus > Carapus acus. The sequence continues at coordinate 78,991 of OMPJ01011017.1, forward strand.
TCACAGATGGCGGTAGTTTTTTGTTTTTCTGTTGTTTTGCTTTACATGGATGCTGGTGAACACACAAAGGAGGAGACAATGACAAGGGAACACAAATGGTCCAGAATGAAAAAGTGTGCGACAAACACATATCAATCTTCACAGGGTGCCTGAAATGTAGGTCTGCAGAGGGCGAGTGGTGAGGAGGACCCGTATTTTTACAGCTGCTTCAAGCTCTGGCCTCCTCAAAACTATCCTTACTAAAACTGTGATGCAGGGCCACATAGTAATGCCGTTGTTTGGATTGAGGGTCTAAAATGGGGTTATGTTTATGCCAGCGATCAAGGTGCTCTGCTGATTTAAAGGAGTCCAGGGTCTCACTTTCTTCAACCAGGAAAAGAGAGTATGGGTGAGGGGAAATGACAAAGCATATTCCGCCATCTGTGCCGGTGTAATAAAAAAGTAAATGTTGAAAACTTAGCAGCTTCAGGGCCAATAAATGCAATTCTGATGGAACATTTTGAGTTTAGAGGAACTGACACATTTTACTTCAGAGCCACGGCGGCAAGGGGAATGAGGGAAATGGAACACGTTCAAATATTTGGGATTTTGAGTGGAAAACAGACAAAAGAAAAATGCAGAGGGAAGCGTGTCTGAGTGTGAGTGAGAGAGAAGGGATAGAGGGAGCAAGAGCAAGAAGGAACGAGTGAGATCTGATTTCTATGAGGGAAACTTGGCCATTGTGAACCCGCATTTCTGTGGTTTATGGGAATCAGAGGCCAAATTCCCAACGGTGCTCTTAATTTCTAACACACAGTTCTCGTTTTAACACTTCCAGCTGCACACTGCTTTCGCTTGCAACCCAACACATGGGATTCACTGATTAAGCAGCAGATAAACAAAGGGGCGCGGGGGGTTACACAGCTCTACGGCCAACAACCACTTCCAATGAAACGAAGCAGCAATAAAATGTCCTTCCCTCGCTTTCAATTTCCTTCCACGGGTAAACACACGTGTCTCTGCCCGAGCCAGGTGTTTTTTACTTGCTCTCTCCTCCCATCTTTCCTCTGCTCCTCCCTTCATGCATCACCCACCATTCTCCCCTTCATCTGTTCCTCTGAAAGGGAAGTAGTAGGGGGAGCAGTTTGGATTCATTAACTGCAGTTCTGTTTGTTTAAAAGTACGCAATAAAAAACAACAAAATGTGATTGAAAAAACAGAAAGGCTCCCTTTTCATGCCAATGTTCTGTGCCCCAACTCCAAATATTGTTTAATTGCAACCTGCTGTTGTTCTGATGAAGCCGCAGATACGTTTATGCCATTCTAAGTTAAGTATTTTTTCCATCTTATCAAGTGTGCACATGAAGAGCTGCAATACAAACTTGCGTTTGTTACATTTGAAGAATGTGAAATGGTATTTACGGCTCTCAACGCAACGTTGATTAAAACACAAAATAATCTCAACATCAGATGAGATGAAACACCCACAGAGGGGTGGAAATTTTTGAGAAAAGTATACAAATACAAACAAACATGAAAAAGTCAATAACAGTGAAAAACGATTTCTTTACGGAGAGGGTTTCACCATGGAGCGTGGAAGGAGGGGTTAAAGCTGCATGTGTTAAATAGAGAGATTTCTAAATGTGCTGACTTGCCTTCTAACAACACATGACCTCTTAAGGGGATTTCAGGCCAATGTCTGTGCTGAGCAGAACGCAGTGTGCTCAGGAAGAAGACTTAAGCCTCATTCACACTCAACTTTTGCCTGCAAATTGTGGGTCTGTTGTCATTTGTGTGTGTGCATGTTTGTGAGAATGAATGTGTGAGCATGTGTGTGAGCATGTGTGTGCGCAAGTGTGTGTGTGTGTGTGTGTGTGTGTGTGTGTGTGTGTGTGTGTGTGTGTGTAGGCTCGTCAGTAC